>JAQFVV010007118.1:0-60000 GCA_028023455.1 Epiperipatus broadwayi
TTGCACGGAGAATATAAAGCTGATTTCTTCAATCTGTCAAAAATACTTTATATTTTTTTAATCATTACTTTGCTTTTGATCTTTTTTTTGTTGATCACTCCTTTTCTCTCTATATATATAAATCTGTGGAACAAACTCTACAATATACAAAATACCATTATATAAAAATAAATAATAACTATAGTTAGCTATGACATAACTGCAAACCTAAGGAGGACATTACAACTAAAATATAAAAAAAAAAATATGCAGCACACAAAAAACAACCTTCTGGCATCCATTGATTACTCTAAATGCACTAAGTGGCATTACATATACGTAGAGTTTTGCCTCGTTTTAACAACAATTATGAACAAGCATGAGAAATTGTGAATCATGTGATGTTTAGTGGTTTAAAGGCACACAACATTATATAAATGGCAATTTTCCATAATTTATATATATTAGCACCATTACCTATTGTTTACTTAATGAAAGTATCCATCATATTCATAAACTATATTTCTCTTTGATTTTTATTTTCTCAAATCATTTATTGTGCAAAGTAAAAACACTGTCAAAACAAAAAACTTCCTTATTTAATCTATCCATAAAATATTGTATTTTATTATACAAAAGTTAATGCTCATGAGGTCTTTTTTTCAGATGCACATTATTCTTTCCTTTAATAATTATTTGGTTCTATATTAAATGCAACATTAAAATGAAAGAAACTAATGATATAATCATACTACTTTCTAATGATTATAAATAGTTTTGAACCATATTTTCTCTCCAATATTTTTCTCCACATTTAAAATTTCTTTTTATTATATCCAGCGAATTTATGCATAATATAAATATTGACTTTGGATGTAGTAATTGATAAAGGTTTCATAAATATATTATAATAGATCATACTATATTCTCTACATAAAATTAAATCAGAATATTTTATATTTAAAAAACTGCCCTCAGTAGAAGTGCATTCCAAGTCAACAATTTCATCTAATTATGTTTTACCATAATAAGTGATCCAGAAACTACCACATCATCCACATATCTAAAATAATCTTTGAAAATTCCATCACCACATAAAAAGTTGGTTACTGATTTAGCGATTATAGTTTGTAAACAATTTACTTTAAAACACATATAAAATATATTATAAATAAAGCTTATAATGAATGAGATGTATCTTGAGGATACAGAAGAAATTTTTCCCTTCATATTAAAAACATGTTAGTCTATTCTCGTTGAATGTTCCATTGTAGAATGTGATTCAATTATATGGAATCCGGATTTAGTCTTGTACTGAATCTGTAATTTAAAATATGGAGATTTATTATATTAATAAAAGAAGAAAATTTAAATGTTGGAACAATATTAACTGTCAGAATATTTAAAAATATTATGTTAAAAATGGGAAAACTCGTATTATTGGATGTATATCTAAGATAGAATTAGAAGTTCCTACTGTTGGTTAAAAGAAAATACATACATTTAACAATAAAAAGGTAGTAATTCAGTTTTAAACAAATCTTGTATTAATAATTACAAGAATGTATAATCAAAAAATTTATTAATGTAGATCATTTTTGTGATTAATTTTTATTTTGTAATTAAACTGGTTATTAATAATAATTTACTATAATATGTATATAATAGAATACCTCCAGAGGACTACATATAGATATATAACATATGAGCTCAAAACTCATAACACCGTACAATAAAAATATTTTTAAAATACTCTCTAATCAAATGTAAGACAAAATTTAACAAGAATAAAGTAGTCGTTTGTTTTAATATTTCATTCTGGTGCTCCATTTATTAAGTATAAGAATAAACAGCTGCTTTATTCTTTTAAATTTTGACTCTATGCTTGGTAAAGGGGAGTACTTTAAAATATTTATTGTATAGTATTATATATAATGTATATAATGAGTTTTATTAACAATATAATAATTTTATAATTATTAATATTGTATTAGCATTTACTTGTGTATTTTTATTAAAACAGAAATGTTGAAGTGGACTTAATAAATATTGAATTGAATTATTATTATTATTATTATTATTATTATTATTATTATTATTATTATTATTATTATTATTATTATCATCATCATCATCATCATCATCATTATTATTATTATTATTATTATTATTATTATTATTATTATTATTATATTTCAAAGGATTTTATTGAACAAAAATTACACAGTTTTTTTTTTAAAGCACATATATAGCATATTGATAAGATTTTTAGGTAAGTTACATATTATTGTATGTGGAGTAATATATTTTACATAATTACGTTAATATATGGAGTATCTGAGCACCCAACTTATATAACCTATCACCCTCCCACTCTCTCATACACCACTGATACACTTGAACACATATATGTCAGAAATATAAATAACCACCATATATATGTATTTCATGCTAAACCAGTAATCATCACTTGGTCCAGATTATCTATCTCTACACATATATGCAATAAGTGCTCAGATACATATCCAGATAGCCAATCTTCGTACTGCTGAATTGATGGGCTTCAATTCACTCTGCATTCCAGCTCTTCAACCATCCATCCAATGAAAACTGATGGTAGAACACTCACAAATCCCCAAGGCCAAGATTCTTGTCACACCCATGTTGACCTGTGTCAATCTGCCCCCTCATGTACAGGACCTAACCTATTTAATATATATACAAAGGATGGACAGAATCTTGGCCTTGGTGTGCCTTTTTGAGCATTCCATCATCAGATTTCAAATTGGATGGATGCTTGAAGGAGAGTTAGAGTGTGGAGTGGATTGAAGCCTGTCCATTAAAGTATGAAGATTGGCTATCTTAATATATATCTGGGCACTTATTGCATATATGTGTAGAGATTATAACCTGGACCAATTGATGATTGCTTATTTAGCATGAAATACATATATTGGTGATTATTTATCTTTTTGACATATATGTGTTCAAGTGTATTAGTATTATGAGATAGAGTGGAGAGTGATAGGTCATATGAAATTCTATGCTCATATACCCTATATATTACATATATTGATACAGTATATATATATATATATATATATATATATATATATATATAATAAGCCTGTATATCAGTTATAATTACATTAAGAAAATAACAGTGTAATAGAAGACCCTCTTTGTTTAAGCTTGTAGGAATCAAGTGTCATTGCAATTGTGAAAATATTATTATTTAGAAATTAGTAATATGTGATTCATGCAGTTACAAAAGTATTCTGAAATAGAGTGAAATATAACATTAAATTTAAGATGAGTATAAAAAGAATAAATGAATATTTATCTGTATGACAAAATAAAAAAGGTGAATACATTTTCTGATATTAAATATAAATTTTAAATAGATTAAATGAATAATTATGAGGGTTGATAATACTAGATGAACAAATAAAGCACAAAATTTATTAAATACAAATATTCTGTAGCTTTTGCTATGAATGACTCCAAACAGTGCATTTTTACATATGTATTAACAAGATATATTTTAGTAGATCTGTTGTTATTATTTATGCAATAAAGATAATGGAATAAAAGTGGAAGATTTAATTAACTTATTTCTCACTATTCACAGCTCTTATTAAGTAATATATTACTAATATTTTTAACCTAATTTATTATATTTATTATGTTAATGTGAATGTTAAATTTAATTTAGTCTTAGTGATGAATAATATTTTTAAAAAAGTTTATATAATTGTCTTTTATAACAATGAAACCCAGTAGGGATATTTATTTTGCTATTATAGTACTCTGTAGCTGAATTTTGTATTTAACTTTAAAATAAATTACATAAATACAGGGGATTGGTCAACAAGTTGATCACTGATTGACCAGGTCAATCACAAGGCCAATTTCGATCAATCGTGAGGCCAACTGGCAAAAGTTGGCAGGTTATGAGTGAAACAAATTAAATCAAGAATTTTAAGCTTTTTTGTTATTTTTGTTTTTGTTCTAAATTTTTTTAATTCTAGATAGATGAAGTCCACTAAATCGTTTCATTCTTGAAAATAATATTTTTAATCTTGACTTAATGTGTTTCACTTGTAACTGAATGCAACATGTGAATGTAACACACAAACACAACAGTATACATGCAGTTATGGCTCACAGAAAAACACAGCCATTTAGCTTGAATATTTGATAGTGTCATATGATAGCTTCTTTTCTTTAGTATTAACAATATTATTATTATTAATCAATCCACGATGATCACACTGAGATTTCAATTTTTCTTCTGTTTAAAATGTACCTTTTTACTTTAATTTAAATTGTGGCTTTTCTTACCTATCTCACTTACTTGATTAGTGAGCTCTTGGGAACAGATGTCTAAGCTGAATATTTATTTTGAATATTTAATTCCTCTATCAGTTAAGCTTAGAAATAAAATTGTCGTAAGTATTTTTTTCATTTTTAATACACCCATGAACATGAGTAGTAAAACTAAAAAAATTGAAAACTTACTTCAAACTAATGAATGTGAACTCCCAATTACTTTTTACAATGATGAATGATAAAAGCTATTGCTTAAAGATGCATTTACCTCAAAGCCATTGCCAAAAAGGATAATCGGAGAGACACTTTTAGCTTTACATAACAATTATCAAACAGATTATCCACAAAGTATCAAATTGAGAAACATAAAATTAGGGATCTTAAAACTCAATTAAAAAATTCAACAAAAATGGTTTTAAAAGCCAATGTTGAAGTCACAAGCAATAACTACTGCATTGTTCAAAGTAAACCATCACTTATAACAAAAATGTAACCTATTTTTCAAGGATGAATTTGTAAAGGAAACTTTTTGGAATGGTCAGATTCACTTTTGAACAATTTTCATAACAAGAATGAAATTATTGCTGCAATTCAAGATCTACAATTGCCTTGAAACACTGTGGTGCAACAAATTGAGAAGATGAGTAGAAATGTAAGACAGCAGTTATATAATGATTTTAATAGATGTTCTTCTTTTTCCCTTCAGTGTGATGAATCGACAGATATAAGTGATACAACACAATTACTTGTTTCATTTGAATGATTTTTAAAGATTTTATATCTAAAGAAGAATTGTTGAGTATAATTTATTTGAAAGATAGGACTAAAGGTGTAGATATATTCAAAGTCTTTAAAAACTTGCTCAATGATTTGAAAATACCACTTTTAAATAACTTTTCAATAACAATGGATGGTCACAGATACAATGATAGGTCACATAAATGGTTTTATAGCCCTATGTCAAAATGAAGATGAATTCCCAGCTTTTTTGAGCTACCACTGCATAATTCACCAGCAAATGTTAGCCAGCAAGAGACTAAACACAAAAGAAGTAATGGGCATAGCATTTAAAATTGTTAATTCAATTCAAGAAAGTTCCCTCAAATGATGTCTCTTCCAATAGCAGCTGGATGAGGCCAACCTGAATTATTACTACATACCTATGTAAGATGGTTAAGCAGAGGAAAATTTCTGCAACGATTTCATGATTGATTGCCTGAAATAATAGATTTTCTTCTTGAGCAAAATGGAAAATGTGAAAATTTAAATGATGAAACTTGGCTTAGTGTCAGTTTTTCTTATTGATTTTACTTCAATGTTAAGTCATTTAAATTTAGAATTACAAGGTAAAAATAAATAAGTAATTGATATGATCTGTTGCATAGATGCATATGAAACAAAATTTATTTTGCTAATAGAAGATCTGCAACAAAATAATCTGACTCATTTTCCAAATATGGCAGATCAACTACAAAAACATAAAAATATTAATTATAATAAAGACAAATACGTCACAGAAATCCAAAAAGTAATTGAAGATTTTAAGGTAAGATTCCAAGACTTTGAAAAAATTAAAAGAAATTATGGAATATATATCTTTTCCTTTTAAAAAAGATTTAAGTGTGAAACGCATTAGCCAAAAATTTCAGACATATTTCATATGGAGCATGAAATTATAATTTTACAAACTGATTTAATCTTACTAGTTAGAAAATTTGAAGATTTTTAGAAATACGTTAACCGAGAAAAATATCCCAATATCACTAAATGTAGCGAATATATTTATTCTTGTTTCGGATCTACATACCTGTATAAATCGGCATTTTCATACTTAAAGTTAACGAAAACTAAACAACATTCTGTTCTAACTTATTCCGATATTGAGGATTCTTTATTATTATCTTTCTCAGGATATACACTAATTATGATTCCTTGGTTAGAGACATGCAAACACAGTCTTCCCATTAATGTTAAGATAATAAAATAAATATTAAATCTGTCTTTATCTGTAGCTAATTTGAATTAATAAAAATTGTTAATAATTACTCATGTTGCTTTAATTACCCGGACATAAGTTTTTTGACCCGTTAAATAATTATGTTATTTTTTACGTATGTGGATATATAAAAATAGTATGTATTTCACATCTACCTCCACTTAGACTACGCCTATGACAACAAGTCGATCGAAACACATTTTTAAAATAAAAAATAGATTTTATGAACACAAAAGTTGGCCATCTCTGACATAATAAATTAACATTAAGATTTTATTCTCTTTTATTGATTTTAAATCACTTAAATCGTCCAGTCTGTTTCAGCATTATTATTTTTAATCAATTTTCTTTCATTCAACCTATTACAATATATACATATATAAAGAATAATAAAACATTAAAAGTTGATATATGATCAATAAATAAATCGATAATAGGCAAGTAAAACAAAAGGTAAAAATTGCAGAGTATTTTTTCCTTAATAAATAATCTTCACATAAATGTTAGGGACATTTATACAGAAAAGGTAGTCTATATGATTTTAATTTAGTTTTTATTCATGATTAGCTCTTTGCTATTGAGTTAATAAATAATCGAATATGGTTCATTTTCGAGTATATGGATTAACACAAGCATTAAAGAAATGATTTTAAAATAAGAAAGAGAGATTGGTTTAAAGAACATAAATAACTTGTATAAGTGACTTTTCACTAGTTTATGAGATCACTTAAAATGTATATTTCTGAAGCACATTTGACACATCAATTAAACTGTAGTAATTTTCTATCTATCTATCTATCTATCTATCTATATATATATATATACTGAACAATGATAAAGATATATAAAAGAGATTGTGGTCTGGGCTAACTGATGAGTACTGGTTCAGCCTGAAATGTGCATCTTGGGGATCATAGATCTTTTTCACATGTCTTTGATCATATGTTTATGATTACATTCCTGTACAAGGTGTTAAAAGTGGAAAGAAATCAGTCCCTATCTTGTATGAGAGTAGTATAGACAAAATTACACTATAGAAACATTATTCATTATTAAATAATCTCTTGTCTAATGAATGACAAATAAAAATTATTAATATACTCCTAAAATATAACATAGTTTATTGTTTCTAAATTAAGGATTAAACAAACCATAGCTTGTATATATATTCATTAATTCCTATCAAAAATTATTTAGTTTTTTTGTAACGGAATGATTTATTTTCAAGATACAATGATCACATATATGAATATTAATATTTCTGTTAACTTTTTATTTATAATAAAATTGAAGGTAATTAAGCTAAGATCAGTCAATAACAATTATAGTCTATGAGAGTTTGCCGCTTGCGTTCCTATAAAAGCATATATTTTAGCATCTATGTATTACCAACTGCATCATACATCTTACTTTAGTATTCTTATATATATTGTTTTTCTAGTTATTGTTGTCTTTTTGGCTCACTTTTAATAAAAGATAAAACTGCTTTCTATAATGAAGCAAATACCCAACGGAACTGATTTTCTAACATTCTTTTTTATGATTTTATGCCCACATTTTTCCATCTTTGAAAAAAATAAATCATAAATGACAATTTAATTCCCTTGTACTTTTTCTGTTTAATATTGAATCGCAGATAAGATTAAATATCTTTCATTAAAAGAAAGATTTATTAATAATAATTAATCTTTAATTTTATTGACAATTCGAGCTTTATAAAATATTTCTGCAACATTCTGTTAAAATGTATTCTTTATTAATTTTTAGAATTCAATTAACTTTAATAAAATATTAAAATATCAAATTGAATTTTAATTATTTATATTGAAGAGATATGAATACTTTCAGTCAAGATAGTTTTAACTCTTTTAATTCTTCGTAGAAACAACTCTCATAATAATAAATGATGGCCTTATTCTCTTCATTTTATTTAATATAATTAATAGGTACAAAATATTTTAGAATAAATAGTAATAAAATTAAATAATGCCTGCAATAATCTTTCAAATACAATTAATATATAAAAAAATTAATAAAGAAATCGAGATCTTTATTTTAAAAAAAAATATTAAGAAGGAATATTAGTAATTGTATTTCAATTTGCTTTATTCAAGGTTAATAATGATATATAAAATATATAAATATAAATTTGTTTATTTAATAGATAGATAGATAGATAGATAGATAGATAGATAGATAGATAGATAGATAGATAGATAGATAGATAGATAGATAGATAGATAGATAGATAGATAGATAGATAGATAGATAGATAGATAGATAGATAGATAGATAGATAGATAGATAGATAGATAGATAGATAGATAGATAGATAGATAGATAGATAGATAGATAGATAGATAGATAGATAGATAGATAGATAGATAGATAGATAGATAGATAGATAGATAGATAGATAGATAGATAGATAGATAGATAGATAGATAGATAGATAGATAGATAGATAGATAGATAGATAGATAGATAGATAGATAGATAGATAGATAGATAGATAGATAGATAGATAGATAGATAGATAGATAGATAGATAGATAGATAGATAGATAGATAGATAGATAGATAGATAGATAGATAGATAGATAGATAGATAGATAGATAGATAGATAGATAGATAGATAGATAGATAGATAGATAGATAGATAGATAGATAGATAGATAGATAGATAGATAGATAGATAGATAGATAGATAGATAGATAGATAGATAGATAGATAGATAGATAGATAGATAGATAGATAGATAGATAGATAGATAGATAGATAGATAGATAGATAGATAGATAGATGGATGGATGGATGGATGGGATGGGTGGGTGGGTGGATGGGTGGATGGGTGGATGGGTGGATGGGTGGATGGATGGACGGATGGACTGACGGACGGATAGACAGATAGACAGACAGACAGATAGATAGATAGATAGATAGATAGATAGATAGATAGATAGATAGATAGATAGATAGATAGATAGATAGATAGATAGATAGATAGATAGATAGATAGATAGATAGATAGATAGATAGATAGATAGATAGATAGATAGAAATATGATTTTAATTAATTTTCTTCAAGTCTCTCCATCATCATTTAAAAAAATCAGAGAGGTAGGTATTACTTATTTAGATAATTTCTGAGTGATGGTAGTGCAAGATATTTTTTTCTTGTTTTCATCTGAAAAAATAATAGCCACATACGTCTTTACCAATCATTATTAAATGGCTAGGGGGCCGCTGTGTTAAAAAATCGCTATATTATTAATTATTATATATATATATTCTGACCTTGCCCTTGTGCATCTCCACTTCCGGATAATATATGGTATAAAATAAAACGGGTTCTATCTCAGTTAATAATTAATAACTAAAATATTCAGTATTAAAATTAAAATGTTTCACTAGCTCAAATTTAAAATATGAATAAGGTTCAATTTATAAAAATAAATTAAATAAATATTCAATATTTTCATGAGACTTGAAGTGAAAATACAGGTGACAAGATAGATTACATTGACCAATATCCTACAGGATACTACCTCAATGGCATAAGAACACTATCCCCCCTTATTACTATTTCAAATAACAAACTCATAGTATTCTTACGACTTTAATAACTTCTACTCACTAAGATTAAACTAATAATTAAATCTTAATCTTCTATTTAATAATAATCTAGCTCAATAAAGTAATCTCAGGTTCATAAAGTTTATTCTAAGTTAATTTAAAATACGGTAGTAAAATATGAGAAGGGATTTTATGTCATAATCTACTACACTTAAACTAATAATAATAAATAACAATAATAATATTCTTCATGTAATGATATAATAAATACGTGGTAGCATTTTAATAATCTGACAAACAAAATATGTGTGGCAACTGATAGCATATAATTTAACATAATATTGTGATAACTGATTTATGACCAATAAATAATGTAAGATTATAATTATTTAATTATAATGAATACCAATAAAATATTTAAAATTCTTAAAATAATTCTTTATTTATCTTTTGTGCAAAATTATATATTTGTTTCAGTTATTATGCATATATCGTGTTTTCATGCAGCGATGTGGAGAAATAAACAACTCTGACACAAAATTTTTTAAATAACAAAATTTAACAAAGTTTATTACTAACAATAAATAACTAAACAATTTATTTACATTATTTACAGTGGATATCCTTAACCTTTTTTTTTACTTTACAGTTTGATTTACGAGTTACAAAAAAAATAATTTATATTTCAATCATGTCTTTATTTAGATTTAGGACAAAATTTAAAAAAATGTTATTATTTGGTTTCTCATCATGGTTAACTTATTACAAGTATATTTATCTACTTTATTAGCAACAGCATTTTATCCTTAATATTATTAAACTATCTTATTTTTTTAAAAAAATCATATTTAGAACAAACATTCTATAGAAAACAAAATTTTATAATGAGTATGGATTTCTCAAAATATTAAAAAAAAATTCATCTTGCAAAGTCAAAGATGTTACACAAACTATTATCCAAAATTCAGTACTAGATTTTAGTATTTATCACACAATGTTTACTAATCATAATATATTCTTCTTTAAGCCTTACTTTAGTATGATATAAGTTTAATAATTAATAGATTTCTGTTAATCAATAAACAAAAATATACTATGCATATTGTTTACATAATCTACTTTGTACTATTGTATTTTAAAATATATGCAATACTTATTTTTCTCTTAAAAAAAAAAATAATACTAAAGCATTTAAAATTATTATCACTTTAAAAAAAAATCTTTGTTTAGATACCTTATTTTAAAAATTTTATATTTCATTTCCGAAATAAAATTCAAAATATATTTTATGATTCTTTTCTTTCCCTAGGACACTTTGGATCTTCAATTTTAAGTTATAACATTCTGCTCCTTATAAGCAAATAAACTAATCTTATCCACAAAACAATAGCACAACCTTAGTTCTAAATTATTTATCATTTCTCTTAAACATATCTTACTAAACGATGCAGTTACATGAAATAAAGATAACGAAAACAGATGCATAGGATTAAGGAAGAAAGCTAGAGTATTATTCTTAACATATCTCAAAATCATGGCACAGTGCGAAGAGGTACGACATTTATCTGCCTAATATCCTCTAATACAGGGACGATGTTAAAGCTATTTCTTCAGCTTTATTAGAACATCAATATTTAAAGTAATATAAACACTGTCCAAATAAAATGTGTATCAGTCATAGGGCTATGTTAACTATGCTGATATTCACATAAAGACTAAATATTATTTCCATTCCTTATAACATCCTATTTTTTAAAAACAAATACATCATCTTGGTTTCCTGCTAACTATAGTACTTCCAAGCCACTATCTCAACATTATTTCTCAAGATTTTTCTACATCTTACATCGATAAATAGCTATCTGCATTTACAAAACAATAAATAAAATTCATTAATAGTTAAACAATCTTACTATCCCATAAGAAAAGTTGCTTACTTCATTGCTCTGTATGTTTAATCATATACAATCTACTTAGACAATATTTTGAATATCCAATGACATGAAAATTTTAAAAGAATCACATAATTATTTGTTATGTTGGATTATATCACTAAATAAAAAAAAATAAAAAAAAATTGTCGTATGCATATTTTCAAATCAATCCTATCTCATAATGTTTTTTTAAAATGTTGTATAAAAATGCGTTACATATAATTAAAAAAAAAAACTTTTACACTTCATTCTTCCAATTTATGGATGATCTAAAGAAAACAAAAAAAATATATACATTATAAATTATCAATAGTTATTATTATTACCAATAACCTTTATCTAGTCATCGTGTTCAGTAGGCTTTTTCTTTATCCACTTGAGCATTGCAGATATAAAAAAAATTCACACCCATACACTTTATATTAAAATATTTTTTAGCTAAATTATTAGATTGTTATATTATAAAATTTTAATATTAACAAATTAATGTTTTTATGTTTTTCCTAATCTTATATAAAATTTTAGATTTAAATTAGGTTAACAAAATAAAAGAATCAAAACTATAGTTACATATTTTCTTGACGATAGTTCCTGATAAATCCAAAATGTTTATCATTTTCTCTAGAGTTTTTCAAAAATGTTCTTCTCTAAGTGCGTTAAAGTTTAAAACAAAATAATTATTAATCCATTTAGTAAAATTTTAGAAAATAATCCTTAGTTTTAGTATTTTTAGGATGATAATATTAATTAATCCCGTGAAGCTTCTTAATCTTCTCTACCCATATTCTCTGTGTATCCGATGCATCAATCCATCTAATTTAACTTTTAAAATATTCGATAAACTTTTAAGTACTATTTGTATTTCCATGGATCCATTTTTTTTATTCATCTATGTGTTCACTTTTTATCTCTGTTTCCTTCTTGATACATTTAAACTTTCATTTGGTATTTTTTATAAATCTCTTTTAAAATAAAACTTCAAATACTTTTGAACAAATCTTTTCCAAGTACATTTTAAATAATTCGAAGACCGATATTTTAATACCAAAATGCTTCTGTAACATATTTTCCTGGGTTCTTTATTTAATTCTTGAAAAATATTTTTAAAAAATGTTACCTTCAGAAAGGATATAACATTTTACTCCTTTGAATATCATATTATATAAAATAATCCATGAAATATAATTGTCTTACTACTATTTAAAAATAAATCTTGGGTCAGTTTATAAATAATACGTTTCCATACATTTTTAGACTCTGTATAATGTCCGAGCTGTGGTTTTTATGTACCAGAACAGTTCTTCAGTTAAATGTTAATAAAGCTGTATCAATAAATATTTCAAATATTTTTACAGTATTACAATTTCTATCCATTTTATTTTGTAGTATATCCATTTTTTATTGCGTAGTTTAGGTTAAACTTTTAGATAAAATATGACTGGTAAGTACTTTAAAAATTAGAAAATCATGTTAAACGAAATTATTAAAATATTTTTAGTTTATACTCTCTTTTGCAAAAAAAATATTTTTAAAATTATCAATTAGTTTTTTTTTTGCAGATAAAGTTATAAGAAAGTACTAAAAAAATTGACTAAAATAAAAGATTTAAAAAAAATACTATCTTTTGATAGTTATAATTTACCTGTCTTTGGTTTCAATACATTATTAATCTCCCGCTATAACTTAGTTACAACGATATTTATCGTCTGTAAGGATACCTATTCTTATTGGCCAATTCTTACTTTAGCTTGAGAAAAAAAAATTTACATATTTCCAATTTATAGTAGAATTATATTTGAAAATAAAAAATGATGATGTAATGAACCTAAAATATTATTTTAAAATATTACCTTTAAATAAATTATTATTTTATTAAAACTATTTAAACATTTAAAATAACTTTTAAAACAACATTTAACAACTTATTCCATTTTTTTAATATTCAATTTATCTATTTTTATTTAAATAAAATATTTAATTTTTATATATCTGTATTCGTCTTTATTACATTACTTAAAACATTACATACAATAGTTAACTTAATGTTTAATACTATTTACTTTTATGATAGGCAATAATTCTATCCAATTCTATAATATAACTTTTAAAATATTTTAAACTTTGTTATTAATTCAAACAAGCAGTGTGTGATAGTATACATTAAAAAATCACGTGATTAATAACTTTGACAGACGATTTTCAATCTATTTCTCTGCCTAGACTAATAAAATTGGTATCATATTATATAATATAATTATAAAATTTGGAAGAACAATTTAGAAAATATAGAATTAAATACAATTCTCACCATCATAAAGTTTATTTTTAAAATGTACCATATTAATTTTGACTATTTAAATATGATTACAAATCTAAATATAGCATTTATTAAATCATACGTTTTAAACTATTAAAATCGGATTCTTAAATATACTTTTAATTATTTATAGCTGTGTTATTTAATATGGCCAGCTTTTACAACCATATAAAACAATATTTTAAGCTTTACATAACTATTTTCAAACAATTCGCTATAATTTTATATACTTCGTATTTACTTTAGCCTCAAATTGTATTTTAAAGATATAATTGACTTAATATAATTAATGTATTAAAAGAACATATTCTAAATTTAAAATTTTTTAGTAATTGACTGTTATGTACTATTACTGACCTATAGAAAAGGGCACAATATATATATATATATATATATATATATATATATATATGTGTGTGTGTGTGTGTACACAACTAATTGAAATAAATAAATACCCAATCATATGATAAAATCTATAAGTTCAGTATAGTAAAGGTTTGCAAAAGATGATAACCAAATCATGCAACAGAAGTACATTTCTTCTAGTAGCTATTAGATGTTATATATAATAACAAATTGAGACGTCATTAATTTGCGAAAATATTATTGTGAATATCTGAAATACAATTAATTTTATTCTATATATTATTATTGACTCAATTTGTTATTATATGTGTATATATATACATAATTATAAGGGACTTGAACTCGAACTTTCAAGCTCCCTTACCTCTATTTAATTTATCTTATAAAACTGATACACATGACCACGTACATGTGAAAAAGATAAATGATCTCCAATATATATATATATATATATATATATATATATATATATTTCAAGCTGAACCAATACTCATCAGAAAGTTTGAGTTCAAGTTTCTTATAATTACATTAAGTTTGTTATAGACAATATACATATATTTAAATATTATATATAAACATTAAAAACCTAAAGCTAAATTAGTCAATAATCTAGTATTTAACACAAGATATCTCCATTTTAGCACAAAATAATTGGGGTATTAACACTTGCAAGACTTTACCATGCTATTCTACTGAAATATTATATAATTAAGAAGATATATATATATGGACTAACTCTATGCAGTAAAAAAACGCAGTGATCAGCTGAGACATAAATAAATATTACCAACTATTTTAAATATATTAGTATAGAGTAATTCCCTTTGTCTTTTACACATTCAGTAAAGCTTTTAGGAATATCTAAGCCCAATTTTAGGGGGGAAGCAGCAGAAATGTATTATATATTGCCTCGATGCTAAATTATTCTTTGTGTTTGTCTCACAAGGAGTGCTCTGCTGGAATAATTTAGTATTGAGGCATTTTGTATATTCTATATTTGAATTTCAGCTAGTGATTACAACTGGTTCAATTTACATATATATATTTGTTTTTAAATTTATCCAAACCATTTCCAACACTTTTTAGCAAAACTCTTTATTTGTAAATATATAAACTAATTAAAGGAAAAATAAAAACAATAAAAAACACACAATTACTTCTCTATAAATCTGATGAAAACTAGACTGCTGATTGAAGTATTAAAGCAGCTTTATAGAAAAGTGTGTTTTTATTAAATTTGTATATATATATATACACCTACATTTGATTGTCTTGCAGTCTTCTTCAGAGCCAATTATTAAAGTTTTTTAAGAGATTAAAGTAAATTGGCTCTGAAAAAGACTGCAGGACAGTCAAAACATACGTGTATATATATGTACAAATAAAGAATTTTGATTAAAGTAAATTGGCTCTGAAGAAGACTGCAGAACAGTCAAAATGTAGGTGTATATATGTATACAAATAAAAAGTTTTATTTGAAATGTTTGAAGTGTTTTGGATAAATTGTATTTATATAGGATGTTATAGCAAGATAAAGAAAAGAGTGATTTTAGTATATTTATTCTTCTATGTACTTTTGAATTGGGGCAATTTTTTTTAATTCCTAATATAAAAACTCCAACTAATCTGATGTGTTTTATCAAATTTATGCTTATAATAATTGCTTTTACTGCTTTTTAATGTATAGACAAAGTCAAATTACAAGAAGACTACAATTTGTAATGATGAAATAACCAGCTCATATTATCTCTATTAACAGTATATAAAACACATAATTTCCATGACCCATTTACAATTTCAAAACATGTAGTTATTCTCTCCCACCTTCAAAGTTATTTTACAAGGTTTTAAATAAAAAAAACTTTATATATTCAAAATTGCAAATTTGATTTAAAACAATATTCATAACTTTTACATTAGTTCAGATTCTACATTATATATTTCTACACAAAATAATTCTATTAACAAATTGTTCTCTCCCTCTACCCACTGCATGGTTATTTACAAGCATTTAAATAGAAAGGCTTTATAAATCCAAAACCCTGCCAAATTCTATATTTTGAAAAACTTCTACACAGAATAATTCTACTAACTAATGAATGAGTTAGTTGTTACTTGGGAGATCATGAAACATTTTGGCTCTCTATTACCCAATTCCTGTTCCTTTTCAATTTCTATTTTCTTCTATAATCTCTGCCTCTTTTACTATAAGTAATATTTTGTGCAATAACAATTTTGTGTTCAATTTACTATTATTTTTTTAAATATTCATTATTAGTATATTCTAAACAAACCATCATAATCCTATATTATAATATTCTGAGTCTCGCATGCACCTCAAGATTTTAAATCACCAAGTAAACAAAAGTGATATCTCTAGAAGCAATTTGGGTAAGTAAAATTCCATTCAACTATTGTTTGTTTAGCAATTTAAATCTTGATAATGGATGAGTTCACACTAGGTAGGAATTTTATGCACAAACCTTCTTGCATTCCTTAATTATCATGGCTTGCACTGGGTAACACTATTGTGTAGAGTGCTTGCTACTGTTTAACAGTCAGTGTATGCATAGAAAATAATGGTGGTGTGATATATTATTTTATGATATTTGTGTTCTCAATATATTGAACACTATTTAACACACTTAATTTATAATATTGCATATTGAAGACTATATAGATGTTACACAAAATAATTCAAAGTAAATAGCAATTATTTCTTGAGAATATTAACTGATATTAGAGATATTGCATAATGTAACTTTAAACTTATTTAGCTCAATATATGTAAATCATAATAGAAAATAGTATTCATTTATTAAACCTGTATAAAAATAATTAAAATTTTTTGCTATTCTTTCTTTTGTCTTATAGTCATAGTTTACTAAGAATATTTTACATTTTAAAAACATATAACTTGACCGTAATATATATATATATATATATATATATGTGTGTGTGTGTGTGTGTGTGTGTGTGTGTGTAAAAACCATATCAAACCTGCTCATTAAAAATAATCCTCAATATAAATGCTCACAGGAAAATATTTATATGGAAAAGTACTAAAAACATGTTCACTTTAAAAAAAAAAATAGATGGACAATTGAAATCTTAAACTGGATTCCAAGAGATTGTAAAAGACCCAAAAAAAGACCACGTGTTAGATGGATGGATGAAATAAGAAAGTGTGCAGAGGTGATGTGGAGAAGAGAAGCTAAAGATCGGAGAAGATGGATTGAACTTGAGAGACCTTCATCCTGCAGTGGATTGATAATGGTTGATGATCACTAAAAACATTTTATTCAAATTACATTTGATGTTTGAAATAACAAATTTTTCATATATTTTTTTTATATTAATGTCATGTTGTATATTTAGTTCTTAAGTAAAATTAAAGTTTATAGATAAACATATGTCTGTATGAAATTCATTTCTGTATATATATTGTTTTTATGTACATAAAGCAATACACATAAAATGTATGTGTATATATATATATATATATATAGAATGGGTACATATTGGAAATTATTTATCTTTTTCACATGTATGTGGTTATTTTTTCCATATAATTCGCCGTTTGCTTCTAATTTGAAAGGCAAGTAATCATCTCTCTTCTATCAATTATTTGATCTTATCATTTGATTTTTTTTTTCTATCTACTTGGTAAAGAAGAAAAATAGATTTTTCTCCATTCCTTTAGCTCAAAAGCTACCATTCATTTAATATCATTAATTAAAAGAGTCCAAGATCTTTGGGCATATAGGACAAATAAGTAAATATGAAATTTTATAATTCTCTTGCAACGGTTAAAACACAATGATTTCGATGTCAAAAATAACTACTTCTAATAGAAAACTCAGTTTGCTATATTCACAAACCTTCTTTGAATTTCTTCACATCCCTCATTTTCAGTATTTATTTGATTTAAACATTCTAAAGGGTCAATCTGTTTCATTAATTCATTTTTTATTTTAAATATATTTATGCATCCTGGATATTACCATTAGCTTAATCTTTTAAACATTCATTCTAATGCAAAGTTAATGGCATTTCTGTTAATATTTTTTATAATTATAATCAGAAACTTTGGACTTCGGCCAAGATTGACTGATCATTTTCAAATGTAATTATTTGGTAGATTTCCCCATCTATTTTTAGTCCAATTTGTATATAACTTAAAGCTCTTTCTATTAATATTCTTGCAAATATATTAAACAAATTTAAAGATAATAAACAATTCTTTTTAATTACTTTGTCAATGTTAATTTTTATTAGTGGTGGTTTAATTTTCATTCTCCAACTAAGTCAAAAAATTATATGAATAATGAAACTTGTGCAACTTATTAGTTCTCAAAATTAAAAACAGCCATTTCCAATTTTATGTTTAACATTTGAAAAGTGCATAAAGCAGTGCGCCAAAAAAGGCCTTTTACGTATAATTATATGTATATATTTTATAGCTAGTATATGTGATATTTTTATTATTTATTATAATTTATATGAAAAAAAAACAGCATAATGGATTTTATTAATTTCCATTTTGATGCTACAAATAAATTTATTTATATTTTTGGAAAAGAGAAAATTGTTAATGAAATGACAAATTTTTAATCAACAAATGAGCATTTTTATTATTAGAAATTAAATAGGAATTTATCGAACAAATGATCACCTACATTATTAATGTGTAATGGATTATTGTATATCTAAAAGTTCTGCATTTAAAAATAATTAAAAGATAAGTATAATTTCATTTTTAAAAATAAATATAATGCTGAAAATTGTAATCAGAAAAAAAAGAATAATTTGGTTGTTTATGCAAAATATTCCAAGATCAAGACCTAAATTTCAACAATCGAAGTATGCTATTATTGTAGAAGATTATGATTTGAGAAACTTAAAAGAAAATTGAATAATAAATTTGATCAGCGTATAAGCATCAGGTAATATATAAGCATGAAAACTATAAGCTTTTAAAAAATAGTGATATAATATTAACATTCTAAATATTATAACAAAGCAGGTTGATATAGAATTCAATTTATTGATTCTATTTGGATTGAAATGGTATCAATAAAGTAATTATATTTAATTGGTAATCTACCTGATCGTTTTTGTATTAATATACATGAAATTGAAGCACTTGAAAAATATTTACTTAATTTTTAATTATCAACATAACGTTTTGATCTATGATGATTTTAAATAATGTTCATCAGATATTAAAAAAAGTTGTGAGATAATGAAATTAATCAGAAGTAAAACTGGTGGAATTCATAGACATTAATTAATTATTAGTATAATCCAAAAGTATCATTTTAAATATAATAATGAGTGCATGCTAGACTTTATTATCTTTAATTTTAGTGATTTTGATTAAAAGTAATATTTCTGGCCATTGTTGAAGAAGCATTCACATTACTAAGCAATTGTATTTTTCATTATATTATAACTTTCTCAGGCAGTCAAGAAAATAACAATTTCAAAGAGAAATTACAAACTTTGAGTCTACTATAATCTATATTACATCATGTTTGTAATTTGGGAACAAGTCGATAGATCTAATGATATGATTATTGGAGTTGATTTGCTGCAAACTTGCCCACAGAAAATATTAAATGAAAAGATATTTTTACATTATGTAAACAAGATATTTATTTTTTTAATATAGCGCGATGCATAAAAAATATTCTTTTTAGTTTTTTAGAAAAAAAATTCATAATTCATAAAACATAACTTATGTATTACAAGTTTCATAAGCAATCAGAATAAATATATAACTATAAGGTTTTAAAATTTTCGAGTCTATTTAAAATCAAAGAACATATTGATATCTAAAGATATACTGGAAAATTTGGAAAATAATATTAAGACTAAATCAGAGTGATTTTGGTCATTGATTAAAAACCATTCTGGTGTTAAAAAACACTTCAGTTGAAGCTAGTAATGTCATAGCCCTATTATTTTCCCTTATGAAATCAATCCTTACAAAGTTCTCTTTTAAAGTAATGACTTGATAGGCTTTGACATGACAACTACTGATATTTTATTGATAATAACATAGCTGTAAAACAATAAAACACTGGAAAGGGCATTATACTAATATGCATTTACAAAGGATGTGCTGAAATAACTAGCTCCAATCTTTAATAAAATAATAAATATTTTTCTTCTTCAACTTTTTCCAGTTTATAGGAAATGCTCTCTAAATTACATGATGTTGAAAATTTTAGATTATTTGTTATACATAATTGGGACAATTTGAAATATATATGTAATAAAATAACAAATATTTTGATCAGATATCTATTAAAAGCATACTATAGATTGAAACCAGACAGATCTGTTGGTAACAATTTAATACACATCCAATATGTTGTGCAGGCTATAACTGGATGTTTTTTACTTTGACTAGAACAAAAAAATTTTGACAAATTGAATTTATCTATTATAATTTACAGATTACATCTTATTAATTAATCTCATCAACTTTTGCAATAATTTAACTCTTTTATCTCTAATAGACTAATTTTATATATCATGTCATTACTATATATATATATATATATATATATATATATATAGTTATATATATATATATATATATATATATATAACTGGAGTTCTTCAGGAAATTATTATTGCTTTTTTTAAATTTACATGTATGAATATAGAATAGGGTGTTATTGGTGATAATATTTTTGTTGGTAATATAACACTATATAAACTTATTGTTAATGTTGATAACCATATTTTACAGTAATCATTAAAGATTTCATAGTTGGTGTCTGAGGAACAATGTGGAAATGTAAAGTTATCTGCTATATCCTTTTATAAAAAATCAACAACTAGCATTTTTGTCTATATTCCAGAAATATTTACCACAAAGTCTTAATTATTATTTTTAACAATAATAAAACACTTAACAAAAGTACACAGTACATTGCAAAATTTACAAAATTATGGATTTAATGCTTGGAAATTGTAAAGCATTGAGAATTAATATATATACTTGCTTGATATATTAGTTGAACCAATTTTAAATTGTATCTTCAGTAGCTTAAATCTTATGATATAGAAGTAAGAGATTATTAAAGTCCATTATCTTATTAAATAAAAACATACCAAGTTTTTGGTAACCATTCATCTATAACTAGAAACAATTTAATAAAATTTTTGAAAATCTTGTCTATTTTCTTTGTTTTTAAAATTAAAACAATTAAAGCATCTTTCAGATCTGATGGTTAGTCAGAAATGTTGTGTATACAGTTAAAAAATGAAAATTTTGTATAAGCACACAATCCTATTACCACAATTTTTATAAGAAGATGCCCAATAATATGAGAGAGTTATAATGATTGGGCCCTACAATAACTTTGAATGACCAAAAAAAGGACAGAAATGATTGTTTATATTGAAAACAGTACTTAGCATTTGATGAAGCAACATTCTATCCTACAGGGCAGTGAGAGATCTTGGTCAGGCATTGTTATATTACAATAACAAATCATATAATTTTATAAATGCAAGTGATTAAAAATAGGAAATTCTTAACAAAAATTTTTAAAAATGATTAGAAATACAAAATAAAGAGACCATGTATTGATGGAATGCAATGACATAAAATTGCTTCTGTATCAAAGTAAAAAACTGCTGCACTAATAAGTCCAAAAACATCTTTAATAATCATAATTCTTTCTTTCCAATCTCTAATCTACATTGTCTCTAAAACTTCAAATCTGTAAATATTATATCTTATTTTTATAACTCAAATCTGTATATATTATATCTTATTTTATGTTATATATATTATAAGTTAGATAGCTGATTGGAAGACCTATAAATGTCTGAAAATTTCAGATTTTCTACTTAATAGTTATCCATTTAATAACTATAAATTACATTGATCAGATTAATAATACAGTTATAAACATTATGAAATTAATCTTTGTTAAAATAATTTTATATGTAATTATGTCTATATATTAGAAAAGGAAGGTTTAATTATGTAGTTTTTCCCTATTTTTACTTATGGATCCGATATGTGGACACTAAACTGAAAAAAAAAACATTCAAAAAATGTCTATTGAAAAACAAGAAGGCCTCAAAAGCAAAATATTTGGATGAGATAACAAATAGATGTCATTAACATATTATTAAAAGGATTAAGAGACTGAAATGAAGTTGTACTGGATAAGTTACCTGGACGTGACAATAGGTTTTAGTCTTAAACTATATCTCAAACTATCATAAATGATCTAGGGTGAGATCACATGTGAGATGAATGGATCTCATCTTGCAGTAAATTAAATAAATTATATATATATAAAATAATAATAATTTTTTTTATCTACATCATATAACCATGAAGACATTAAATATAATATTATATATATATATATATATCACTATAACGTTTTCAAAATGCAAGCATAATTCATATACTTGGAGTATAGATAGAATATAGGAAATATGAACACTGACTTTCAAGCTCCTTTCAGCTATCCACTCTATCTCATACAACCAATACACATGACCACATACATATGAAAAAGATAAAAAATCATCAATTTTGTGCTGAACCAGCACTCATAAGTTGGTCCAGATTGTCATTTCCCATATATATATATATATATATATATATATATATATATATATATATATATATATATATATATATATATATATATATATATATATATATATATATATAATCAGTGCCAATTTATATTAAGGCATCCAACTTTTCACTATAAGTGAAACTATAAATTCTTAATGGTAATAATAAATATTCAAAATAACAATTATAAAAATACAAAAGTACTTTTGGTTATATTTATAACCATTCTCAACAGCTAAATATTGTAAATTTTCTAGAAGTAAACATCATTGTGCAATATGATAGGGTATTGACAAATTTAAAATGTTTAGCATTTGAATTTGGTTATGAACATAATTAAAAGGACTTGTAAGTTTTTGTATTTTTTGTTGTGAATATTTATTTTTAGTGTTAATACTTAGTAGTTTTACTTGTTATTATTATATAGTTTATTCATGATCAATTAAGTCCAAATATGCTATCATAACAACAACTCTCAAGTTAAACTCTGAGAGTTTTTTTTAACAAAAATTGCAGATAACACCTTTTTCCTCATGTCAATGTTAGACAAAAGATCAAAACTTTTATCTATCTAATGATAAGTAAATCAATTCATAATATTAAAAAAGGATAAATTTATAAATGGGCTTACAGTTCAAACAATAATCAATAATTTTAGAAAGATCACTTGCTTAATAAATTTAAAAATTGTTGTTAATTTAAAGTTTACTACTTTTAAGTATTAATAATTGCTTTATCCACCATATTTAAAAATGTTATAATTAAATAAAAGTAGCTATCTTTTGTCTAAGTGATAAATTAGCACTGATGTGAGAAAATGAATATTATTTACATGAATTAATATTATGATAGTGTATTTAAACTTAGTTGTTATGAGTATTATGTATTAAATAGCAATGATTTATTTACAGGCTTATTAAAATATAGTTTCATTACTGCTATGAAAGGACTCACCAATCATTTCTTAAAGAGGAACGATAAGGAAGAAAAAGCATTGCTCATTAGATTTATAAATTATAAGGTGATAATAATAATATGGATAATTTTCCATTCAGACTTCACTTTCTAGATAAACATTTTTAGATATCTATTATCAAAAATAATAAATTACCTGGGATAATTATGAACTAACCATCTAAAAAAACTTAAGCCTGATTTTACTTAATATAGATTTGAATCTTGATTGTGATAACAGCAAATGGAAGTATCATCACTTTATCATAAGACTTTTACTTAGATATTGTTAAATACCCATCTTTTTGTAAAAATCGTAATTAAATCAGATAATCTAAATGGAGTTACTATTATTAGAAGTACTACTTAGCAGCAACAGCAGCAGCAGTAGTAGTAGTAGTAGTAGTAGTAGTAGCAGTAGCAGCAGCAGTAGTAGTAGTAGTAGTAGTAGCAGTAGTAGCAGCAGCAGTAGTAGTAGTAGTAGCAGTAGTAGTAACAGTAGTAGTAGTAGTAGTAGTAGCAGTAGTAGTAGTAGTAGTAGTAGTAGTAGTAGTAGTAGTAGTAGTAATATTGTTATCAATAATATTTTAAAATAAGTATTATCATATGCAAAATTTGCTACACCTTGTGAATTTTTAAAAGATGTTGATCGAATTAAAAACAGATCTGCTAGACTAAATAGCAAATTTCTCAGTACTTGTGACAATACTTCAAACTATCAACTATTATAAATCAAATTATTATAAAAAATTCAACAGTAAATAAATAAATTATAGGCTATATTATATACAACTATTTATTTCAATAGAAATAGATGATAATACATTGTGAATCATATTAAATACCTACCTATATGGAATTTTTATCTCACTAATACATTTTAAACAGCTGTGTTACAAACGTCAGGCATAAATAATAATAAAAAATGTTTATTAGTAAATTTTAGAAATTGTATCAGATAAATACCATATATATATATATAGTATTTTATTAAATACTTTTGTCGATTTATTTTGATGTGAATAAAGTGTGGGATCATTGCTATGAAAATAACTAAAAATATGTTAAGCAGTGATGTTGCTAAGGAAACCATCAATCACCCAGATAGTCTCAATAATAGCTTTTTGTCTTGATTTTAATTAGAAATAAAAGGAGTCCTTTTTTATTTCCAATCCAAAGTCCTCATTTATTTCATATGGATTTAAATCCAGATAGTTATTTTTATAAGTCATCATCATGAACAACAACCATTATCAATTCACTGCAAAATGAATGTCTCTCCAAGTTTGATCCATCTTTTCTGATCTTTAGCTTCTCTTCTCCACATCATCTCTGCATGCTTTCTTATTTCATCCATCCATCTCACATGTGGCCTCTTTCTTGTTCTTTTACAAACTCTTGGAATCCAGTTTAAGATTTCAATTGTCCATTTATTATCATCTCTTCTAGCAATATGTCCAGCCAACTCCAGTCTTTTAATTTTTTCAATGAGGTCAGTAGAACATGTTTATTCTCTTACCCATATATTGCATTTTCAACCTCTTCTTGTTACTCCCAATATGCATCTCTCCATACTTATTTGAGTGGTCTGAAGTCTCTGTATTGCTCTTCTCCTAAGTGTCCAAGTCTCAGATCCATAAGAAAGAACTAGTAAAACACATTTATTAAAAGCCTTCCTTTTCAAACACATAGACATTTTCCTTTTAGTATCAAGTTATTTCTACCAAAATCACTCCAACCAAGTTTAATTCTATGATTAATTTCATTCATTATGTTTCCATCTTTATTAATAATCTGATCAAGGTATTTGTAGCTGTTAACTTTTTCTAATTCATTACATGTGATCTTTATTTTCATATTTTTGAGAAATCCATTAAACATTACTTTAGCCTTTTTAACATTTATCTTTAGTCCTACTTTCATCTGATAACTCCTGCAACATTTCCTGCAGCTCTAAAGCATTATTTACAAAAACAATGACATCATCTGTAAAATCTAAATGACCTAAATAATCTCCATTTACTTTCACTCCATTAGCTTCCTATTTTTATTCACAAAATACTTCTTGCAATACTGCTGTAAAAAGTTTTGGAGATATGGAGTCACCCTGTCTTATACCCTTCTCAATGTTGATTTCCTTGTATCATTATGTAATCTAATTGTTGCTGTTGCATTTTTATAAATATTCTTTAAAATATGGCAATATCCTGGATCTATACCTTGATTATCCAATGCTTTAATCACTATGGAATGTTTATAGAATCAAATGCCTTTTCATAATCTACAAATCCAAAGCATAATGGCAACTCATATTCATTTGTCCTTTCTATAACTTCTCTCAATACCTGGATATGATATATTGTACTAAAACCATTTTTAAATTCAGCTTGTTCTCTTGGTTGCTGGAAGTCCAATGTTCTCTGTAGATGAATTGCAATTATCTTTGGTAAAATTTTTGTATAAAACTGATAAAAGGCTGATAGGTCTGTAATGTCTAATATCTTCTTTATCACCTTTTTTAAATATTAATAATAATACTACATTCTTCCTAAAAGACTCACTTTTTTAATATTCTGTGACAATTGTGCTTGTTAGATTAAATATTTCCATTGATTTATGATGATATAAACAAAATAAAGTGTGTGGTCATTTCCATAAAAATAACTTGAAGTACTTTTAATAATGGGGTTGCTAAAGAAACCATTATTCACTTCTGATACCACTGATATCTCAAGTCAAACAACTTTTTCATTCTAGCAACCAATAGTAGCTTTTTCTCTTGAGGTTAATTAGATGTAACAGAAAATTCTCTTTTAACGAATAATATTTTTGTAGTATAATTTTCACTACATCACTCTCATGGAATAAGCAACTTTTTTACATCTGCTTTTAACACATTGTAAAGGGGTATAATTATAAACATATTTCTAAAGACATGTGAAAAAGATATATGATCCCAAGATGTATGCTAAACCAACACTCATCAGTTGGCCCAGATTGCAATTTCTCACACATATCTTTATCATTGCTCAAGCTTTCAAGCTCCCTTTAATTATTTACTCTATCTTATACAACTGATACACATGACCACATACATGTGAAAAAGATAGATAATATTCTATATACATACTTCATGCTAAACCAGCATTTATCAGTTGATCTGTATTGTCATCTTCCACACATTTATATAATCTGTGCTTGGTTTATATTAAGATAGCAATTCTTCAAACTTTAATGATGGACTTCAATTTACTCCACCATCCAACTGTTCGGTCATCACCACTATTGAAAATCTGATGACAGAATGCCCAAATCCCTTGTTGAAGCTAATATTATGGTCATTCCCATATTAACATTAAGTCATTCTGACCGCTCATATACAGAGTGACTTAATGTCAACAAGGGTACGACAATAATATTGGCATAAAAAAGGGATTTGGGTATTCCATCGTCAGATTTATCAGTGTGACTTAATTTCAATATGCACATGACAATAATATTGGCATCAACAAGGGATTTGAATGTTCCATCATCATATTTTCAATGGTATGGATAAATGAACAACTGAAGACTGAAGTAGATTGAAGCCTTTTCAGTAAAGTTTGAAGATTTTTTATTTTAATATAAACTTTATAACTGATTATATAAATGTGCGAGAGTTGATAATTTAGACCAACTGATGAAGGCTGATTTAGCATGAAATATGTATAATGGAGATTATTTATCTTTTTTACATGTACTTGATCACATGTATCAGTTGTATGAGATAGAGTAGGAAATATAAAAAAATAAGTAGATTTATGAAAAAATGAATCAGAGTAAACAATTATATTAAATGAGGGAAAACATATGGTAACCCTAATAAGAAACTTGTTTAGTGCAAACTTAGAACTTCAGTTACTAGGGTTCAAAACAAAAAATGGAAAAATTTTAGACTATAGATGTCACTTATATGTATCTGAAAGGAAGTGTATTCAACATTTATCTTTCGAATGTTTAAAAAAATTGATTAGATCTTTGTTATTACAACAGAGAATATAATAATAGGATGTTGGAATTAACAAAACATCTTTTAATAAAACATATTAGGAAAAATAAAGAACATGCCAGCACTCAAAGAAAAACTTAGGGATTATAGGTTGGACAAAGAGAAAAATAAATCAGTTTACTATGATATATAATGTTTTTAAAAACAGAAAATGTTTAATTAGAAAACAGAGATTTTATATATAAGTACTATTCACAGAAATTACTAACTTAAAGAGATACCATTTTAAATTATATTAGTCTAAGTAACAGAGGCACACATGCAATAATTTCTAATTAGAATAATGACTCTATTCAAAGAAGAGACTTAACATATCTGAAATTACATGATGCCTAAAAAATAAAACTTTATACATAGATTCTCCATATATTTCTTTTTTAACATAGAACACATTACTAATTTTTTAAGAGCTTGAGATAACAATGACTGATAATGGCTATATAAAAAAGAGATATATGACTATAGCTAATACATCTATAAAATCAAATTTTATGGGTAAAGCATATGAGCATTGTGTCATGATAATTTTAAATGTAC
Organism: Epiperipatus broadwayi; assembly: GCA_028023455.1. Lineage (NCBI taxonomy): Eukaryota > Metazoa > Onychophora > Udeonychophora > Euonychophora > Peripatidae > Epiperipatus > Epiperipatus broadwayi. The sequence goes on from JAQFVV010007118.1 coordinate 28,665, forward strand.
TATTGAAGATCAGAATGGGTTTTTATTCATGACAGAAAATGTTTATCTTGCCAAGTTATTCATAAAATTTTGTTGATGATTAAAAAAACCTAAAAAAAAAACAAGATCACAGTAGGCTAATAATAAATATTAAATAAACTTTCCTGGTGTTGGTTTTAGGATGAAACAAGTGCCTCAGTATCATTATAGATTGTTAAAAAATAAATGGCTTTTATAGATGCTTATTTAACTTATTTTACATTGAATATATTCTTATAAAATTTATAAAAAGGAAAAATCAATTTAGAATAAGCCTATATATAGTCATGTTATGATTTCCCCTGTTATATATTTTATAATAATACGTACGTTTGACTGTATTTGTGTTTGACTGTATTTGTTTAGTCAAAAACTTTGGCTTTATTTTTAGTTTTTATTAACTTTTATTTAGTTAATGTTTTTAGCTGGCTAATTTCCATAATATATTACCTTTGTTTTATCAACAAGGTTTTTACATTAACTTTCTTGTCAAAATATTTCATTTTTTAACATAGACTGCAATTAAAGATTTTACTTAATTGCAATAAAGAAATTATGGATAGAGAAGTAATAAAATTGAGTTGTTGTTTTTTTATAAAAAAAAGAAGAAGAAGAAGAAAACTTTAACCTTTTATAATTTTTTTTTCTTTTTCATTGTAAATTTTTAGAGTAAATATAAAAATTGAGGAGATTATAAACATATAAACAAATATAATATAAGAAGACATTTCAGAAATAAATGCATATAAAAAAATCTTTAAAAGTTTATTTTTTTATTGATTAAAATTATTAAAACAGGCAAAACTCTTCATACAGTAGTGCCACTCAGTGCAATCATGTGATGCTTAGTGGATTAAAATTATTATTTAAAAAAATAAAATCTGGACGTAAGCTGAAAGTAATAATAAATGAACTAAATATTATCTTTTTTCGTAAAGTAAATAATAAATATAATAGCTTAAAAATATTAATTATTAAAAAAAACTACCGCTTACATAAATTTATTTATAGAAAGTCATCTTACTAAAGAATTTGTCTATAACAGATGATCAAAAGAAGATAAAAACTTTTTTATCATTATTCTATGAGTAAACACTACTCAAAACTATATCCATTAAAGTTATATATAGAAAGAATACCATTAATTCAAAATCCTTGGTTCCAAGGCATCTTTGAATTTATGAATTTTTCGTTTTAACAATAAATCTTTTTCTCCTTATTGTAAGCCCAAATTCTGTTGAAAATTAAAATAAATATTACAATTTATTATATATAATTTATAAACATTGAACGACTTTTTATAAACTATATAAATTTATTTTATTAGTGAAATATGACTCTTTAAAATACAAAATATGCTTTTACTTATATCAGCACAACATTTTAATATAGTAGTAATTAAAGCAATATTTGTAATTTTGGCCAAATCATTTACTGACAAGAAATGTTGTTTAATAGAAGTTTGAAATATTGCATCATAAATTGCATCTCCTTCATTATGATATTCACTATCTTCATTTACTTTTTAATAAATGCGATATTGTATGAAAACTAGCCTTACTACAAAAAGTACATTAGGATATCTTTTGCATGAATAATTCAGTACGCCAAAGATAGAATAGACATTGGCAGGTAATATGAAACATTTAGCAACATGGAATAGTCTTGAACAAATCACATAACAAATGTAAGCCCTATCTTCTGATTTGATCATTTACTGTGATTTAAATAAAGTTTATGGCATTTTTCTAGTCATCTAAAATTATGTTTTCTGGAATTTAAAAATTAGGTTACCACATATATGATTAAGATAGTTTTGTGTTTTCATAAAGCATATATAAATATATATGATGTTTAAGAAAAAAGGCAATTTACACCAGCTATTAGCACCACACTATATAGAATTAGATTAATTTGTGAGGGTGATGCTTTATATATGAAATCTAGATATGGGTCTAAATATGTTTCAAATTAAAGTTTCCTGCTCTGACTTTTTTTTTTCAATTACTATTATCAGATTTTTCTCCAGAGCAACATATTGTATAGTTTTGAGGAAATATTTCTGCTTAATATTAATATATTCTATTATATGTACATTTTATGACTTTGTTAAATAGTAAAATATAAAATAGCATTATACACAAACTAACTCTGATAGAAAACATGTTTTTATATTTGCAATTATCAACAAAACATATATTTGGAAAAAGCCCCACTTTTTAACATCTTTAAAATGAAATTGATTTGACCATGTAATTATACCATTGCATATGGTATTACTATTTCTATGTGAATAGAATAAATTTTAGAAATACAAAGAATTATTTTTTGATTTAATTACAATATCAAATAAAATATTAAAAACATTGTTCATTTTTAAAAAACCTTCAGTGAATATAAATATCAGTTAAATTTTAGATTTTCATTTTAAGTTTAAACATAAGTTAAACAATAAAGTAAAAAGATATTATTATTATTATTATAAGACATGAAATAGACTATTGAAAAAATTGACTAAAATTAATGCTGAAATCAGAAAATGTTACCCACTAGTGATACTAGAAAAGGGCTCACATGATAATACTTTAGCAATAGCATATAATATAAATGTATTATTATTTTCAGATATCAAACTATTTCTTATGTAAGCATAGAATCTTTTAGATATCCAATTGATCATTAAATTTTCAGCATCTAAATATTGTTATATGAATATCTAGCCATTTTTATCTGAAATATGGATTAAGTTCCAGGATTACTATACTCATACTTTTAAAAATAATAATTTTAGTATGATGCAATTTTAGGATTTATTTTTTCTAAATTATAAATTATAATAATGAAAATACAAAATGGGATCTAATTTTAGGCAAATTTTTATTTTGATCATAAAAAATTGAATTAAAATTATCTTCTCTTTGACATCTTCAAATAAACAATACTATAAGTTCAAAGAAGCTGGAGGAAAAAAGAATAGAGTTAGTTATTACAACAAGAAATAATCATGGAATCAATATTTTAAAAAATACTATTCACACAGTTATTTAAAATCAGTATTTGAGTAATCACTTTTCTGAGATTTTATAAATTATGTCTAGACACCAGTTTTATAAGTTTCTCTGAATTACACTAATTTTTTAAATATTAATAAATAAATAAAAAGAATGTTTAAAAATACTATATATCAGATCTCATTTTGCAACACCTGCCATTTTCTGCTATGTACATTATGTTGTAATTAATATATAAAGTCTCTAAAGCAATAAAACAAAGCAAAATTGGAAACTATGGTTACATAATGTAGTCTAATTTAAGATATGCATGTGAAAAATTAACTTTATTTGTGTAGTAATCTCAAAGTTATATAAAAAGTATATAATGGTAATAATAATGCAAACACAAAGTGATATGTTCACAAAATTTTGCAACATTAATTTTTTCAAATGTCACTATTCCAATCTTCATGTACTTTTTTTTTTTAATTCTAATTAATATTGTTGACAGTGTATACAGAAAAAACTTTTTTTTTTTAATTTGTCAAAAAAATTGATTTTTTATTGTCTAAACATGAACTATTCCTCATAAATAATTCATTACATTTATATGTATTTTATTTTATTTTCCTTTTAATGGTATTTTATTTCTTTTTCTCTTACCTCTATCCAATATTTTTTTCCTTTTAATTCAAACTTTATAAAAAATGGCCCTAACAATTTTTCTTATCATATTTATTTATATTCTAATTGTTAAGATAACACAATAAAAAAACACTCTTTAAATGTTGTAATAATGGATGTCTACCATTAATGTATATAAATGAATCTATTATTTTTGTAAATGTTCTCATTACATTTTTCATCTTTAATATATGCAGATTATTAAATAATTGAGTTACATATTTTCATTAGTTTTTTTTTATTACAAATACTGAAATTTTGTTTATGATTGCTTATTTGAATTTTTTTTTTTAATTAAGAAAAAAAGACCATGTAGCACAATATATATTGTAATTCTTATTTCTTTCTATTTTAAAGAGGAAAATAAAATTATTTCAAACTTCTAAAACTTTCCATAGAATATTTTAAACTTTCTTCATATCATTTAAAATATTTTAAATATAAGCTATATTAAAAAAAATATTTTGATGTAAATAAAAATGTGACAAATTGATTGTTGAGGAGGTCATGCAATATTGGACCAATGAGAAAACAATTCCATCTAATTGACAACAGCTTTCTTTCCATTTGTCTTCTGCAGGTTAGCTGACAAAAAAAAAAGAATTCAAGAACTAAAGGTACCTAGATCGATTCCCAGCTATAAATTAAAAATATATATTTTTTAATTTTTTAATTTAAAAAAATAAAAAAACATTTAACCTTTTTTATAGAATATTCTTTATTAATGAGAGTTTGATGCTATGTATTTTGTTCAAGGGACAATCAACTGCCATTTATAAACACATTAAATGTTATTGTAATACAATATTCAATAAACCTCAGATTAATAGAAGTATGTCATAAGAATTAAATAAATATAGAATTGAGCTAAATATTTGTTTTTTTATTTTATATGTTTATTTGCCAATTTTTAAAAAGTCGTTTGTTTTAATTGTTATTCACTAATAATAGTTTTTAGTATTACTGAATGAAACAGGCAAAACTCTCCATACAGTAGTGCCACTCAGTGCAGGTCAGAGTAATCAATGGTTGCCGGAAGACTTATGCATAATATTTCTATCTAGTACCTACTCATCCAATATTCCAGGACTAATTTCTAACTTGTGGCTTTCATCAGTGATAAGCCTTGTATCTGAGATCACTGCACCTACATCTTAGGATCTAATACAAATCTCCAGCAGTCACCTTTTATCTCCACTTAACTACAAAACTGAGTCTAAAATTAAAAACAATATTTTCAATCCAAGCTCATTAGTTCAGTGCCCATACATTTTGGTGTCTTTAATAACTATAGCCACCACTAGCCTATTAGGCAGGATTTACCCACTAAACATCACAAAATCATCATTTTTTATGCTTGCTCATAACTGTTATTAAAACAGGAAAACTCTCCATATAGTAGTGACATGTTGAATGAGTAGGCATTAGATAGAGATTTTATGGACAAGCCTTCTGGCATCCATTGATTACTCTGGCTTGCACTGAATGATACTACTGTATGGAGAGTTTTGATTGTTTTAATAACAGTTATAAGCAAGCATAGGAAATGGTGATAGGTGATGTTTAGTGGTTTACTGAATAAACTATTGATTATTGATTCAATTAGTAGAGTTGCAAATTCTGGAGTTCTTTCATTTCCTGTGCTTGTAACTTCTCATACACTCTCCAGAAATTAATCATTCCAATATTTATATTTAAAATTTTTTAATAATATAATAAATCCAAATATTTAAGAAGAAAGTTAACATATAAAATATTTTTTTCTAACATGACCGCAATGATAAATCTTTTTTTTTTTTTTAAAAAAAAAAAAAAAAAAATTTCCACTTAACAGGGTACCTTTTTAAATACTTTTGACTTTTCTTTACATATGATTGAATCAGGTAAAGAAATTTACTGAAAACCAAATCAATAATTATTGGGGGGAAAAACTGATACTAGAGAATGATTGATAGAACTTCTAATTTTTATTACTGAATATTAAATTCCAATAAATTCGAACTGTGATGTTTTTGTTCCTTTCTACTTACGTGAACACTTACTTATATATTGTAATTAATTCATGAATTTTGCCAAGAAATCTAACCAAATACCATTGGAGACATTAACTATGATCTGAATTGTGGAGGATGTAAAACAAATCAATTTAATTTTATTTAAACAGTATTCTGAAATATATAAAAATAGCTACACAAAGTTTCCAAATTAGTGTATATTATCTAATTTATTTTTATCTTTTAAAATGGCACTCTTCCATATGGATCACTGATAAAACTCACTGATATAAAGTTTAAATAAAAAAAATTGCTTGTTAAAAAAGGTGGATATATTTTTGTATTATTTTAAACTTAATATATTACTTTTTGATATGTATGTGTATACTCTAATGCACATACATATATAGATATAAACTTGATGAGAAAAAGTTATAAGTTTAAATAAATTAAAGAATTTTAAAAGACTGATTCTTTTAAAATAGTAAGTAAAAGATTTATAACTTTAACATTATTCTTATATCTTCTCCTTTACTTTTTTTTTGCATCCTTCATATATTCATATATATATATTACTTTTTATAAATCTTCACATATACACTTCAATGCAAAAAATTTTATATACGCCTTTCCCCCGCTTAGCGATTGGCTACTTAACGATATTTCACAATAGTGATCATCATCAATTTGTACCCACTACTTCGATTTACAATCGATTATTCACTATAACGTTCAGGGCGAAAAAAATTTTGGCAGCCATCTTGAATTTTGCGTCACTGATGACATCAGAGAATAGATATTTTAAATTCATTTTACCCAAAAGCAAAAGTACATTACTGTAATTGTATAAGCACATAAAATATTTTATTCATAAAACACAATGTTAGTGCTGCATTCAGTATTTTGATTATAAAACGTATAAACTTAATATATATATAATTACTCAATCTATAATACTGTATACATATAAGTGTTGAATGTCTTTAGAAAAATTAAACTTTATTTAAATATAATGTACAGTACTTGGATTATTTAAATAAAGTTTAATTTTTCTAGACATTCAACACTTATATTAGATATGAAAACAGTACAACTAAAATACCATCATCACAAACTTTCAGGAAAACACCAAATACTGATATTAAATTGTGTGTGTGTGTTCCTTAATTACTACACCCAAGTCATTTTAAATCAAAAGAAAAACATTTTTTTTAAAAAAAAAAGATTGCATTTAAAATAAGTCTTAATAAATAATATTTCTACGTGAAAGGGAAGGGGGACACTATTACATTACTAAAAATATACAGTAAGAAAAATAAACTTAGCGTATGTTTTAAAAAATTAGAAAAGCTAGATTTTTTCTTTTAAAATAAGTTGATTTTTTTTTCCTAAAGTTGACTGATTTATGATATGCATTAAGCCTTTTATTATTCTAGAGTACAGTAATAAGTCTTTCTGTTCAATTAAATAATTTATAATTAAACATTGTTTTTTTAATTTGAATAATTTCGCATAAGTAATAAACATAAATGTACAGTAATATGTACTATAATACAAATTTTTAAAAAAATGCACTTCAGTATGGATTTTTTTTTTCATTACGATTAGTCTTCATTGCCATGAAAAAATTAAGAAAATCTTTGAGCTTGGAAACCAATGTAGATATTTTACATCGTCGACTGGAAACGACCAATTTTTTTCCCATAGACCCCCATTATAAATACATATTCTGTATATGATATTCTTGCTTAATGATGAGTTTTGGCAGACCAATTGCCTTCACTAAGCGGGGTAAAGGTGTATATAATTCCTTTAATTTACTAACAGTTTCAACTGTTCTGCAGTCTTTATCGGAGCTACAACATTTAAACATATAATCATATAAGCATTATTCTATATACATCTAAAATACACATAAAACTACATATTTTATATTATTATTTATAATGATATTTTATTTTTAACTGTATACCTTTACTTCCCTCTTTTTTACTAATTATTATTTTTTCATTATTTCTTTACAATTTTTACTTATTTTTTACCTTTTCTTACTATCATTCTACATTACTCTCTAATATATCACCTTTTTATTTTATTTTTAATACCTATAAATCTAATTCCTTTCCTACCTTTCTATTATTTATCTACACTTATTCTTTTATTAATAATTTTTATTTCTATTTTTATTTATAATTATGTTATTCATTTTACTCGCCATTTGCATAACCTTTCCCTTTCTATTTAAATTTATAACCTACTTTTTTTTCAAAATCCTTAGTTTCTTTTTCATATACTCTTTTATTACAACTCCCTCTATTATCAATTTCTCTAACTTTTTATCCTATTCTTGAAATGTTTATTTTACAAAAATTTATACATATACATTTTCTCTATTATTATTAATATTCCCATAAAATATTGTCTTTATCCCCCATCTCTATTTAAATTTGATTTGATCTTCTTAATTAATATAGCTTCTTTTATTTTTCTATCTCTTCTTTTACTTATTTTATTGGTTAATTTACACATCACACTGACTCAGATACCTCCTATTGCAATACATTTTACATACATGTGTTAATTGACATACAAATTTGATTAATGTGATTCAATTTATTTTTGCATGAATGCTGAGACTGGTCAAAATTTTACAAACCGGTGATTGGGAAATGCTGGATTATAAAATTGACATGCACCTTCCTGCCAAGAAGATTTAGAATCACAAGTAGTTAAAAATTAGAAACTTTCTCTTTCCTATAATATATAAACTGAACTAATGCAATTAATTTGCTAATTTAAAAATCAGATTTTTAATAAGTTCAAGGCTTAATTCAGGCATTGTCAATAAATATTACTTTATTTAAAAAATAAGCTCTAAGCATAAAAATATATAATTAACATGATACCAATTCTAATGAATAAATAAAAACTGTAAACTGATGAGATTCAGGGATACATCTTGTATCAATTTATTATTTATTAACTAGTGACACTTACTATATTATCACACTCTTATCATCCCTTGCTGACAATTTCTCCATTTGGCTATATTATATAGCAGATCATTTTTAAGCCTAAACTATTGTTGGTGATATATATATACAAAACATACGCTTGATCGGTGTTTTTGGTAGAACGCCATCTGTGGACATAAATACAAGCATTAGCAAGTTTTTTAACTTGCATTTTTGTTTATCATAAATGTACCTTTGAGGTCTTTCTTGCAATGATATAGATTGCAGAGGCTTCTACTATGTGGTGATGCTGAACTGAGATCAGACCCATATAGCTATCTGGTTTGCTATGCTGAGTTTGAAGACATTACGTGTCTAAAAAATTCACGCTTGCAAGCTGAATAGAAATTGTTTCATAAACGCTCAGAGTTTGTATTTAGATCTAGTTTCTTTATTCCTGTCTTTCACTGATGATAGCAAATAGCTTGAAATCATGATCTGAAAGTGGAATTATAGTTAGAGATAGTGAATGCTACTCTGACGTTTATGTAAACAAAACATACGCTTGATCGGTGTTTTTGGTAGAATGCCATCTGTGGACATAAATACAAGCGTTAGCAAGTTTTTTAACTTGCATTTTTGTTTATCATAAATGTACCTTTGAGGTCTTTCTTGCAATGATATAGATTGCAGAGGCTTCTACTATGTGGTGATGCTGAACTGAGATCAGACCCATATAGCTATCTGGTTTGCTATGTTGAGTTTGAAGACATTACGTGTCTAAAAAATTCACGCTTGCAAGCTGAATAGAAATTGTTTCATAAACGCTCAGAGTTTGTATTTAGCTCTAGTTTCTTTATTCCTGTCTTTCACTGATGATAGCAAATAGCTTGAAATCATGATCTGAAAGTGGAATTATAGTTAGAGATAGTGAATGCTACTCTGACGTTTATGTAAACAAAACATACGCTTGATCGGTGTTTTTGGTAGAACGTCATCTGTGGACATAAATACAAGCGTTAGCAAGTTTTTTAACTTGCATTTTTGTTTATCATAAATGTACCTTTGAGGTCTTTCTTGCAATGATATAGATTGCAGAGGCTTCTACTATGTGGTGATGCTGAACTGAGATCAGACCCATATAGCTATCTGGTTTGCTATGCTGAGTTTGAAGACATTACGTGTCTAAAAAATTCACGCTTGCAAGCTGAATAGAAATTGTTTCATAAACGCTCAGAGTTTGTATTTAGATCTAGTTTCTTTATTCCTGTCTTTCACTGATGATAGCAAATAGCTTGAAATCATGATCTGAAAGTGGAATTATAGTTAGAGATAGTGAATGCTACTCTGACGTTTATGTAAACAGAACATACGCTTGATCGGTGTTTTTGGTAGAACGCCATCTGTGGACATAAATACAAGCGTTAGCAAGTTTTTTAACTTGCATTTTTGTTTATCATAAATGTACCTTTGAGGTCTTTCTTGCAATGATATAGATTGCAGAGGCTTCTACTATGTGGTGATGCTGAACTGAGATCAGACCCATATAGCTATCTGGTTTGCTATGTTGAGTTTGAAGACATTACGTGTCTAAAAAATTCACGCTTGCAAGCTGAATAGAAATTGTTTCATAAACGCTCAGAGTTTGTATTTAGATCTAGTTTCTTTATTCCTGTCTTTCACTGATGATAGCAAATAGCTTGAAATCATGATCTGAAAGTGGAATTATAGTTAGAGATAGTGAATGCTACTCTGACGTTTATGTAAACAAAACATACGCTTGATCGGTGTTTTTGGTAGAATGCCATCTGTGGACATAAATACAAGCGTTAGCAAGTTTTTTAACTTGCATTTTTGTTTATCATATATATATATTATCAATTTTGAAAATATCAAAAGGATTCTCAACTGAATATTAGAAATCTCAAAGTAGAAACAGCAGTTCTCTGTGGTATAGTAGTAATGGAAGTCTGAACTTTTCTGCAGTTATAATTATTTAACTTTATCATTTACTAATTATTTTGATCTACACTGGCAACATTCACACACACACACACACATATATATATATATATATATATATATGTGTGTGTGTGTGTGTGTTGCCAAAAACAGAGTTAAATATATATTTTTTATTTAATAGAATTAATTGAGCTGAGTATACTTTTGACACTTTTGCATTTTATTCATGGTTATTCTGCTGGGAAGACCAACTTTTTACTAATTTGAATACTGTTCGATATATGATTCATTGCATAATCATTTTATGCAATGAACCAAGTCTCCTTAATCTTGTACTTTCTGTCATTTTTTCCCCTCACACATTATTTAATATTTGGATCAAAGCTGTTTCATGGTTGTAAAAAACCAATGTGTTGATATAATCAAGCTTTATTTTTGCCTTTTTATACATTAAAGCATGATGTGTGATTCTTTTAGATTAGATTTCATTTCATCATAATATGTATGTCAACAGCCCTTTTAACTGCATCCTATAATATAAATGACACTATGCTTATCTAGCATATGAATCTTGTTCTTCATATTATTAATGTGTTTGTTTAGATTGATGAATATTCTAAAACCTATATTAAATTTGTTAGAGCAAAACTTTGTAACTTTATTGCTGCTTGTGGTAAATGCAATAGAATGATCCAGTTTTTATTATTCTTTGTGTTCACTGTTTTGTGTGAGACATTTCTTTTGAATTATTTTATGTATTTATGTATGTGTGGTTACATTGTATCCAGTTTTTATTTAATCAATAGCATAAACCTCTATACTTTTGGTTTGTTGGACTCAAATTGACTTAAGTAATTGTTGTGGTATAAGAATGTTTTAATCCCACAAATTTATGTGATATAGACACTTGTGAGTTTATATTGATGCAACTTCTGGTGTTGGGAGGTTTAATAGTTATTTTATAATCTATAATATTATGATTCCATTTTAGTTTTAAATCCAGGTATTGGATTTTATTATCTTTTTCTGCTTTGATGATTCAACTTAAGCCTGAATTTGTATTTAGTTCACTGAACATTTGGTTGATAATGTCTTGTTATGTGTATTTAAAACTAAATCAGAATCATAATACTATCCATTATAAAATGACTATTAAACCTCCCAACATCAGAGGATGCATTGATGTAAAATCACATGTGCCCATATCCAAAATTTTGCTGGACTAAAACCCTTCTTGTACCACAACAATTACTTATGTCAATTTTGAGTCTAACAAAACCAAGAGTATAGAGGCTTACAATGCTGATTTGATATAAGCTGGATACGAAATAATACACATAAATACATAAATAAAGAATAATAAAAGCTGGATTGTTCTACCACACTTACCACAAACAGAAAATAAAGTCACAAAGTTATGCTCAGACAAATTTAATGTAGATTTTAGAATGCCCATCAATCTAAACAAACTCATTAATAATATGAAAGACAATCATAAATTGGATAGGCCTAATGATGTTTACGCTATTTGATGCAGCCAAAATTGCTATTGACATACATATCATGGTGACATGAAGGCTAATCTAAAAGCAATAATCACAAACATGCTTTAATTTATAAAAAGGCAAAAGCAAAGTCCAATTATACCAACACATTGTTGTTTTACAACCATGAAAGAGAACATGGACACAGCTTTGATCCAAGTATTATTAAAATTATATTTGACAAAAAAAATGACAGGAAGTGCAACATTAAGTAAACATGGTTCATTGCCCAAAATGAATAAGTAATGAACCAAAGATCAAACAGTATTCAAATTAGCAATATGTGGGGTTTTCCAGCGAAATACCCATGAATATGATGCAAAAGCATTGAAAGTATACTCAGCTCAATTAATTCTATTAAAGAATATATATTTAAACTCTGTTTTTGGCACTTTGTATTAATATTAACAATAGCAGAATACCAAGATATTTTTACACATATATATAATATATTTGAAATGGCCCGTAGTTATATTATTCCAGCCACACTCCCCCTTTAAATATATATATACTGTATGTTGTAACAGTAATTTTAAAGACTTAATATCAAAAGCGATCAACTTAAAAAAATTTTTTAGTAATAATTATCATTTTAAAATCATTTCATGTATAATTGTATAGCATTGCTAAGGAGATTCAATATGGCAAACGTAATTTTTATATAAGTTAAAAACGTATTGAAATTTGAAAAATCGAGGTCAAATTTTAAATTTACAGAAAATATTGATCAACAAATTTAAGTTGCTAATTTTACATTACACTGAAAAACATTTTAGTATTAAATATCCCTTATTAATTAAAGTGAAAAAATTGATCTTGACAGTAATAATTTTAATGATTTTTATCTGATTTAAAATCATTTGTAAACAAAAAATAATTTACATATAATATTTAAATGTGTATGGAAGAGTTTGTGAATGTTTATAGTGAAAATAAAGTAATATTTGATATGTTAAAAAATGAAATATTAGAAAACCAAAGAAATATAATAGGAAATTTTATAATATTACGAAAATGATAAATTTAAAGATTAAAAATTATTTTAGTAAGTAAAGTGTAAATGTATTATTTAGAATTAAAATAAAAGTAAATAATTGTAATTTTAGCTTTAAAATAATTTTATTTTATATGTTTTGCATATGATGGCTAATTTTGCCATATATAAAGTAAAAAGGACGAATTCCATTATTTGGAAAAAATGAATATTAAGCAACTGCTTCAAAACTGCATTTAAGTAAAATAAAAGTTTGAATTTACATCATTTTTAATCACGTGTTAAATGGTATAAAAGGAAGCACTTGAAAAAATTTTAGGTTCTACACTGTTGAAACTTGACCCGCAAACTTTATAAACTACAAATGTTTTAATTCGCCATTGTGGTTACTTTGTTGATTACCATGTTTGGCTAGAGGAACCATTAAGCATTCAACTTTGGCGTGGGGATGAGCTTTTGTGATCATCATCATCAAATATGATTTAATAATAGAATAATTGATAAAATTTTAAATTGGATAAATTTTCATTTCAATCTGGAAATTATTAAAATACAGCTAAAGATGTTCAAGCCATCAAAATAGTTTTGAATTATTAATATTCTTTGCCAAGTAGATCAGATTTTGCCTTGGTCTACCCTTTACTTAATATTTACTTAAACACACATGTGGATTTCAGACTTAATTCAATGATTTTATTTCGTATTTTTACAAAATAATCTTTTGGATATCGATAAATGGAATATCATCCCTCACTTCTTAATGAGATAAACAGCAGAAAATCTAATCGCCTTGATAATCTGAAACATAATTATCCTCTGAATTTACGTAAAATTGTGATAAACAAACTTGCTATTGCTCTCTTAAATTGAAACACGTACCATAAATGGATCAACATCATTGAAAGAATATTGTTTAACCTGTCAAATATAATTTTGGAAAAATAATGGTAATGAAAAAGAATTGTAGATCATATAGTGAAATTTGAAAAGAAAAATAATACATGTATTCATAAAATGAATTCTATCACGGAATCTAAAATAAATGTGCACATATATAAATTGAATTTATATTAATCTTAAACTTTTAATGGATAACTGCTTATAATATTTTTGTCATCTTTTATGATAAATATTTTTAAACTTATTGTATGGGTTTAATATTTCTCAACATTCTCATCAGTCTGAAGATCAGATAATACGATTTAAATGATATAAAATGTTTGCATGTATCATAATGTTATATGAAATGTTGGACTATGTTAACATTATAATTGCTCATAAAGAGTTAAATATTAGATCCAAATAAAAAGGCTAAAAGCTAAGTAGATACCATTTTAAATAGAGAGCTCCTATAGGAGATATTTAGGATCAATGTAATAATGTAGATGAATCTCTTTATTCTAATTTATAATATTAAGAATTTATTCATAACCTATAGATTAGCAACATTTTAAAACAAATGTATGTATGTTTTAGCAACACATAAAGTCCAACATCCCTGCTGTCATTTTTTATAACAGTTCTTATATTTAAATTCATTTATTTTAGAGAATGTGATTAAAGATATTATTGATAGTACACCATGCATAGTTTAATACAAAATACATGATACAATACAATAATTTAAATATAAATAGGGCAATATAAAATAAATGATGGCATGGACTCAAAAGGAAGCACCTACATTTGAGAAATAAATATTCTAGGACATAGTCTCTAAACATGAGAAAAATAAGAATACATATAATAGGAACAATAATAATTGCCCTAATTATATGCTTAAATATAAGACACAAAAAATATAATTCATGAAATATATTATAAAAGAGAGAGACATAGCTGCAATTTTTTTATATAAACATGAACTAGCAAAGTGAATATCCACAAAAGAAAGACCAACTACAATTTCTTGGAAAACACAATAGAAATATAAGCATGTACAATTAAAACAAGAGAGTCTATTGCTACATCTCTTAAATAAATAATTCATTAATTAACTGATATGCAAAACCAGTAATGTAAAAATTATTTGTTAAATGCATAGCCTAAAATAAGCAAAAAGAATATACACTGACTTCACATTGTTCAGCATAAACATATATATTCAAATAAATATATAACCCATGACAAGTGACAAATAACACTTTAAAAATGTAGTGTTATAACAGGTAAATATTCTATGAACTTCTGGATAATATAGCTTACAAATGATTTCTAAAATCATATCAGATAAAATGCATAAAATAAATAAAATATCTGGTAAATTACAATAGTATAATATTAAAACTTAAAATTATACCCAGTTTACCAAAAATAAATAATTAAAAGTTCTTTATCCTGGATATTTTAACATTCTACAGGAAACAGTCTTTGTAACTACCATATTGAAAATGATTAAAATTTCTCCCACCCATTTGTTAAAACACAACATATTTAAATTATTTGTACATCATTTAAATATTATCAATAAGTATTAGATTTTCTTGTAAACATGAGCATAAAATACATTAACGACCATTCAAATTTCCAAAGAATATTTCAAATAAAACACAGATAATAATGATGCATTTATAATATATATGAATTTATTATTTTTTATTATCCCTTTTTGAAAATCCATATTAAAGATAATACATGAGAATTTATTCTTGTGACATAAAACACAAATTCCATTGTAGAGTAGATTTCATATTAATACTAATAATAATGACAAGATGTGGTAGAGCAGATTTATAATGAAACAGAATAAGTATATGATAATGTTGAATAAAAATTAATGATTTAGATAGAAGCCTTTATATTTCATTTACGTAGGATGCAACTTGTTTTGATTATACAACAGAAGTGATAATTTAAAAATAATAGTAATAACTTCAAATAAAATTCCATTAATTATTTTACAAGATTATTTTAAAAGTACATAGTCATATAATAAATTTTCTGAACAATGGAGTAAGTTTATAATCTTAATTTCATTGAATTAAAAAATATCTTTCCTGACTCTAGTCTGAAATAAATGTAAAATGAAGTTTTTTGTGAGTGAGTAATTTCTGTCCTGCTTCTATACTAATGATAAGCAAATATATGTCATTTTAAAATTCAGGTAAGAAATTTATAGAATTTCTATTATCATTAAGAAGGTTTTTCTAGCTGGAATTAAATAGTCCATTAATGCAAAAAATGAATAAATTCAAAAGAAAACATTTTTTTTTTTGAAAAATTTTAAAATAAAAGCATATATTTTTTTAAGCATATGTTGCTGAAAAATATTCAAATGTTTTAAAGTCTTTTAACAAACTTCTTATTCTCATCATGCCATAGGCTTATGAGCAAAAACATTTTTACTATATTAAGATACTGCTTTAAAATACCAACAAGAGTATGAGATCTTTAGCAGTCTCAATATGCTAGTATATAAAATATTAAATGGATAGTATTGTCTACTATTAATGAGAAAATAAGAATCAATAAAAGTTCTTATATAATAATAATTAATCTTGAAGAATTTCTTCAAAGTGTACATTTTATATAAAAATAACTCAACAATTACTGTTAAATATTTAGATAAAATTTCCATTATGTTTCGTGGCTACGTAGATTTTAAACTTCTGTTAGTAATTTCAGCTTAGAACTTCAGTGCCTGGAGAAAATTAGTTAGCAGTACATGTTTAACTTTAAACAAATAAAAATTTGTTATAAAGAATTAAACTGAATAAAATTAATTATTAATCAAGTAAATTTCCCCAGTAAAATTACTTAAGGTGAGTAGAAAATATTAAAGCAACAAGTAAGCACATGTGTGCAATTTCCTATCTATTTATATTGCTGATCACATGACTGATTTTGTTGGGTAAAATTAACATTTAGATCAACTTCTTACTTGACCTTAATTTATTAAAGTTTAAAGATTAATGGTATCCTGGAAGACATAGCTAAAAATAAACTCATTTACATAATTGTCTAGACTTTAATTGAAATGTTACATTTTAAAACAATTATTTATAAAACTAAAAATTATTACAATGAAAATAAAACAAAATGTTGTATAATAAATTATATTACTTTTAAATAAAACATTAATTTATATTATTTTTTTAAACACTCTTATGCAATATTTAATAATGGTGAGGTTTCCCAGAATATTTTTTAATAAGACTTTGTAAATAAATATTTAAGAATAACTTTTAATATTGCAATGATGAAGTTAAAATTGAAATGTATTATCCAAGCACACTTACACACTTTTACTAATGCTTTGTTTTATTTAAAATTAATAGCTTTTTCTAATAAATTATTTTTTTATCTTTAATTAACTAACCAAATCTTATTTAGTTGATTTAATCTTTATTATAACTGGTATTAAGAAAAATATACTTTTTATTATCAAACATCTTAAATAAAATGCATTTTTAAAAACAAGGAATTTAAATACTAATAATGAGCATTAAAGATTCAAAATTAGCTCTAAAGTTTAACCTCAACATTGATTTTAACATACTATTACCTTTATTAAAATAGTTTTGACTCATAATATTTTTCTAACATTAGCTCATTAATATTTAGGGTAAGAAATATTCCTAAACTAGGTAATTGAAAGTTATCTACAACTACATATGAATTTAAAACATTATAATAAGATATTAAAAATAACTTTTAAAGTAATTAAGACTTATGAATGCTCTTACAAAATAACTTATAAAAGACATTAACATTTGAATATCAAGCCCTAACAAGTTGTTTTGCTATAGAATATTTTTTTAAATATTAAACAATTATATCGCTGAATATTTAGCTTTACTGATAAAGCTAAAGATTACTATATATATATATGGTACAAATATATTGGCATTCGGTAATATATTTAAAAGCTAAAAAACAAAAAAGTCTTTTAAAAAAAGACACATTAAAATTTTTTTTGGTTAGCGTAATTTATTTTTTTAAAAACATACAATGAGAGTTGATTTTTGTTTTGAATTGTTTCTTTGATTTAAAAAAATAAAAAGTTAAAATTGAAAAGAACAAAAGGAATTCCACACAAAGACTATGATCAAGAAATATTAGGATATTAATTAAAGATGGCCCAAAAATTTGTTATAAAAAAAAGAACTTTGTAACAGAAAAAGAAAATAAATATATAACATTATTTATGTGTCATGATAAGAATAACGTGCAGAAGTTCCAAAACTGGACCAAGATATAAAACGAAAAAGACAACTTCAATATAGGTCTTTCATTTATTTGCTGGTTACGTGTTCTTAGAGTGGAGGTTTCCATGAGAGTGGCCTGTTGCCATGAGATGTGTTTGCACAGGAGCATTACTCACTCACTGAATGAAGTCATCATGCAAGAATGGAAACGAAGCTCTGTGACCACCATTTTTTGCAGTGAAGGTCATTACAAGTGAGCTTTTTACTTCAGCTACAGAATGGACCAGATGCTGGCAGGAAAGACCAATTATAAGCTTGGGATCCCATAAATCTTTACAAACTTACCAGTAAGCTAAGCTACTCATATCCTAATAGTGACTAAATTAAGTTAGCAAACAATACCATAATATAAACTTGTGATATAACCCCGATAGAGACATTCCCTGATTTATGAGACATTTTGATCCATGGATTGTTTTATGAAGAGAGAACAGAAAAGAATGGACTGTGAATTGGGTAAAGTGATTACTTGGATTAGCATGCATGCCCCTTTCTAATTTTATTTAACTAATTTATCTAAAAAATATTTTAATTTGTTAGAATAAAATATTTTGCTTTCATCAACTTTTTCATTTGTGTGTTATTAAATTTTAATTATTTATTTTAGTCTGTTAGAATTTTAACATATACTTATCCTTTGCCAATATTTATTAATTATGCTCTGGGAATAATATTTAGAAAATAATCTTAGAGTAAATTATGACCTAAATTTTTTTAAAATCATTTTCTTTTTTAATTTTCGAGATGCAATGCAACAGATTTCAGCGGATTTGTATATCAATCCTGGTGCCCTTATAAATAAAAATAAAAAGCTGATTCCACTATTAGCGTAAGTCGAAATAATTGGTAGGCCAGTTAATCAGGAAATATAGCTATGTTTTTTAGAAATACGAACAAGATATTTTCTTATCCATAGTTTGATTAACTTTCACTTTATAGTGTGTAAAAATATGGCCAATCAGATCTATCAAAATGTGGAAAATGTTACAATATATATATATGAAAAACAAAAAACAAGTTAACAATTTGCTAACGCTTGTATTTATGTCAACAGATGGTGTTCTACCAAAAACACCATCAAGCATATGTTTACATAAACATCAGAGCATGCATTCACTATCTCTAACTTTAATTGCACTTCCAGATCATGATTTCAAGCTATTTGCTATCATCAGTGAAAGACAGGAATTTTAGAAACTAGATCTAAACACAAACTCTGAGCGTTTATGAAACATTAAATACAAGCGTTAGCAAGTTTTTAACTTGTTTTTTGTTTTTCATAAATGTACCCTTGAGGTCTTTCTAGCAATGATATATATTGCAGAAGCTTTTACTATGTGGTGATACTGAACTGAGATCAGACCCATATAGCTATCTGGCTTGCTATGCTGAGTTTGAAGACATTACGTGTCTAAAAGATTCACGCTTGCAAGCTGAATAGAAACTGTTTCATAAACGCTCAAAGCTTGTGTTTAGATCTAGTTTCTAAAATTCCTGTCTTTCACTGATGATAGAAAATAGCTTGAAATCATGATCTGAAAGTGGAATTAAAGTTAGAGATAGTGAATGCATGCTCTGACGTTTATGTAAACATACGCTTGACGGTATTTTTGGTAGAACGCCATCTGTTGACATATATATATATATAAAAGAGAGAGATTAAATTCTTATTTTTCTATTTTGAAAATTTAAAATTATATATAACTTATAATGATATTTAAATAAAAATCTGGACTTACAGTACAACTCTTCTTTAAAAAAGGGAGTAAAAAAATCTGTGATAGTTGGGAATCTACTTTACATATTTATTGCCTAATATTAAGATTAGTCAACTTAAGATTTGTGTTTCAATTAATATATCCCAATCATCACTATCTTATTCTTTGGTCATTATCAGGTTAAACAGAAACTTGGAACTCCTAAAATATTGTTTGATTTCATTTTCATACTAATCTTGCAGTTATAAACATTATATTATAAACATAGTTAAACTGCTGAATAAATTTGCAATCTGTGACCTTCACTTACCTTTTATTTATTATAACCTTCTCTCACATATTCTATTTCTTACTTCTATCATGTATTTTTATTTTATTTAGAAAACTGATACCATAAACCAATTCCTTTTTACCCATAACTAATCATAGTTTCATAAAATTCTTAAAGCTTCTGATGTATAAAAGTTTGTTTTAAACTGGATCAACTTTTAATATCATGAATAATAAATGAAAAATAATGTTTTGTTTTTTTTTATAAAATAAACAAGTTTAAAAAATATACAATAAAATTAACATTCTCTAAATAATAATAACAATAAATAAAATATCTTCCAGCATATGCAATTATAAGAGGATATTGCATTCTTTCTGATTAATGTTGTTCTAAATGATATAATTCATGATTGATTCCTTTTCATAAACAGATAGATTTTTGTAGGTCTTCAAATACTATTTACATTAAAAAATTTTATTAATAATATGACAAACCTTATCTTTAAATATTCTAAATGCTTTTCTATTTTTCTGTATGTTTCTAATTTGTATGTATTGAAGTTTGTCTATTATGAGACATGAATGGTAATGCAAACCAAATATTAAACCTTAATCATACATAATTGTTTATTAATTTGCCCCTTTTACATAAATGAGTCATAAGATAATCAAATGAATACAATAGTAGCCAAAATAATTACACTGCTAATTTAAACTTCATTAATTAAATTAAATGATTAACTAATTACGTTTTAACATGTCTTAAATTTTCTAACTTGTCAATTATGAATTACTTATTATTTGTAGAATAAACAAAAAAACAAAGGTGGTTTCAATACATATATTGAATATTAGTCTATCTTATAAGGTTGATGTTATAATTACAAACTAGGATTTTGTTTATAGTTGGCTCATTTTAACTCATATTAATACATGATAATTATATGCATATCTACAGATCTGACGGACTCCTGCACCCAGAAATTTAACTACAATCCATAGAAACACACCTAATGTCCTTCATACAAGTTTGGCATGTATGTAGGGCAAGTTATCTTCAAACCATGACACTCTATACTTCTTTAATTTATTAAAACACAAATTCACTTTCTGTCTAAAGAACTTTAATATATGTTTTCACCTTTGCCCACTGAATAATCTATGATATATTAAATGACCATATTAATTGCTAACTGTTAGAAGATTTGACCATGGCCAGAGTACATTGCAAAAACCCATTGCAGCATTACATGAAGGTATGTTAAATTACCTCAAATAAATTATGTGACTATTCACTAAATAACTATTCCCCCTAATGATTGTATTTTAAAACTACATTTCAAAACCTTAAACTAAAATTTTTTTATTTACATGTCACTTTATGGCCAACCATGGTCAAGATGGTATGATTTATGAAACTACTCAAGATTACTTTTCAGAATTAAATGTATGATCCATTACATCAATACTACTATCACAAGGTGAATACAGACCATTTAACAAGACAGTAACAACTATAATCAGCATCATAACATGAATGGTCATGTTGGGTATTTGCTTTGCGTTAAAAAGTAAGCAACATGAAGTTTAGGTTATTTCATTATTAATTTAAATGTCAACTTAAATCGATAGCAATGAGACTCTTAGTGTAATAGGTAAAGCATCAGTTATAATATTAAAAAATAGGCTCAATCATAATGTTGGCTAGAAAATTTATTTATTAATTTAGGTCCTAATATTACAAACACCAATAGAAGTAACAAATTCTGGGTTATATTCTAAAATTAATAGAAGCAAAGCTGAAGTGATGAAAAATGTAAATGGGATTTTGTTATACCTTGTACATCACTAATTATCTAAGAACAAAAGCATTAAGATATTCTCTTAGAATATCAGTAAATCTTGTGTGCATAATCAGTTACAATATGCACTCTAATATCTGACTTATTTAATATGATGGATTTTTTGGTTTTATGCATGACAAATAGCAACAGTATAGTTAGGTTAAATTATAAAATTAACATTTATTTACAACTCAATAAATACCAATAAATAATTGATTAATACCATGATCAAAAAATAAATAAATAATTAAACAAAATAAAATAACCATCACATGTACTTGTTCTTATACCAGGATAATGTACATGAGTTCAAAACAAATACAATATAAGATTTTCTCACAAATGGATTTGATTTTGGTCCTTATAAGGAAGAGAATGGATTCATTCACCTAGTCAATAACATCTCTAATATGGATACCAAAACCCATGCATGTACACCCCAGATTTTTATTATTATTATTATTATTATTATTATTATTATTATTATTATTATTATTATTATTATTATTATTATTATTATTATTATTATTATTATTATTATTATTATTATTATTATTATTATTATTATTATTATTATTATTAAATAGTAGTAGTAGTAGTAATAGTAGTAGTAGCAGCAGCAGCAGTAGTAGTAGTAGTAGCAGTAGCAGTAGCAGTGGCAGCAGCAGTAGTAGTAGTCATAGTAATAGTAGTAGCAGCAGTAGCAGTAGCAGCAGCAGCAGTAGTAGTAGTAGCAGCAGCAGCAGCAGTAGTAGTAGGGGTAGCAGTAAGGGTTATAGTAGACATAGCATTAGGGGTAGTAGTAGGGGTAGTAGTGGTAGTGGTAGTAGGGGTACTAGGGGTAGTAGTAGGGGTAGTAAGGTAGTAGGGTAGTAGTAGTAGTAGTAGCAGTAGGGTTAGTAGTAGTAGTGGTGGTGGTGGTGGTGGTAGTGGTAGTGGTATTAGTAGTGGTAGTAGTAGTAGTAGTAGTAGTAGTTGTAGTAGTAGTAGTAGTTGTTGTTTTTGTAGTAGTAGTAGTAGTAGTACTAGTAGTAGTAGCAGTAGGGTAGTAGTAGTAGTGGTGGTGATGGTGGTGGTGGTAGTGGTAGTAGTAGTGGTGGTAATAGTAGTAGTAGGAGTAGTAGTAGTAGTTATTGTTGTTTTTGTAGTAGTAGTAGTTGTTGTTTTTGTAGTAGTAGTAGTAGTAGTAGTAATAGTAGCCAAGATGGCATCCATGCAGATAGACTGTTACACATTTCACTTTGAAATATTAGTTAATTTTTCCATTGTAATAGACCTAATTGATGTTATTTGCAAGAGATTTAGTAAAAAGAACATTTTCACACCCTAAAGGTAAGAAAAAATCATTTATAATTAGAGCTTGGATTATTATTTAAAAACAACATACAGGTAAGTGCCATTTGTAAGATTGTAAAATGGCTGATGCTTTCAGTACAAATGGAAGTACTTCCGAGTATCAGAAACAATATCAAACATTCATTCAAGCTAACAATAGTTCAAGTATAATAGAATCAGATAATCCAGATTAAAATACTAGTGATCAAAATATGGAATTAGCATTTCAAACACATATCATGAAAGAAAAATTATCAGGAAAAAATACCGCTAAAGCAAAAACATGAATTCGAGGGCCTGAGATTAACAACATTAATTTTACGCCCTTGGAAAGGAAAACCACATCTCCTACCATGATATCAAATGAGAAATATTCCAATAGTGCAAATAAAGACACTGAAAAACAAATACAGCACTATATGTGCAATCGGAAAGTTATAAAGAGTTAAACAAAATAAATACAATGTACCTGAGAGGGCCCAAAGCAGAACCTACCAATTATCCAGCAATGGAAAGAAGTGCATGCCAAAGCTCTTATACCATAGATTCACCCCTATTCTTTCAAAATTCTAAAGAAAAATCAAATGACCACCGCAATAATCAAAATTTGCTCACAAATAATAACAATACGTATGCTAGAGCTGTAAAGGGTGATCTTTACGTATCGATGGATTACGTTCAGCCAGATGCCGAGTCTTTTGCAGAGCTTATGGGAATCGATAACGATACTGAGGATCAACAGCAACACAGTAATATGCACCAGGATCAACTACACCATATCATGCAAGAATTATATGACCAATATACTAACAAATTTAATAAAATGATTCCGCTACTGCTTTTAACTTCATTCAAAAGTTTTCATAGTGACAAATCACTCATAATGGCGATAACAAATGCGGAAGCTGAATTATTTAAATTCCCAATAGATAAATTTTATGACAAAATATCACAAATGAAATTATGGAGTTATGTCCACCAAATATTATACCATCCTGATAACATATTTGTGTTTTGAATTTCACAACAAGACACAAAAAGATATTTTTAGACAGCATGTCAAATTTTTAAATAACAAAATTATTTGTTATATTGATGCAAATCGCCCTCTACTGACAGCAGGCATAATTAGAAATTGTCATATTGGTTTTACGGAAGCAAATTTATAATTTCTACTGGAAAAATATGGAAAAAATAACAAATTTTAACTTTTTTAATGGAGAAAAGAACACCGATTCCAATTAGAATAAATGCAGTGGCATTTTAAATACAATTAAATAAAAATGTAACTGCATTAGACATACCAACATTATTCCCAACATGTAAATTACCGCTTGTTATTACCTTTAGAAGCACACCACCTCAATGTTTTCCTGTAAACAGCACACACACATGATAAGAGTCTCTCCTAAAAGAACATGTAACAAATGTGGCCTCAAATCAAGTGAAAAGCACCGATGTCCAATTTCTTTCTAATACAATGCCCTCAGTCAGTAATAAAACTATCAAGACAAGTGAAGAACAAATGCCCATCTCATCCTCTTTAAATAACACACAAATGCAATTGGCAAGTTTATTAAACCCAGATAATTTACCCATCGTATCTCCTCTAGACAACACACAGATGCAAATAACAAATAGCCTAAACACAGCTAATTCCACAGCAAATTCAAATGATGAACAAGAAATAGAAGTGGCCTCCTCTTATTATAGTGATGAAGAGCCCAGCAATCACAGAATACAACAAACAACTAAGCTTAAAAAAATAAATGAAAATAAACAACTAATTGAAATCAATAATCATTCACACCATATTGCCACTCAAATGAATACCACAGATACAGCAGATTCTTCTGACAGCTGAACAGACTCTTATAAACCAGCCAAGAAGAAACACAAAACAATCACATGATCACATTTCCTATACTAGCACATTAATTGTTGATAAACAGAGCAAAACTCTCCATACAGTATTGCCACCTGTGCTAAACAGAGTAATCAATGGATGCCAGAAGGCTTGTGCATAAAATCCTATCTAATGCCTACTCATCCAATATCCCCAGACTAGTTTCTGGCTTGTGGCCTTCGTCAGTGAGGAGCTTTGGATCTGAGAGCACTGCATCTAGATCTTAGGATCTAATGCAACCCTCTAGCAACCATCTTTTATCTCTCCTTAACTACAAAACTATGAGAATGAAATTGAAAACACAAAAAATATTTTCCAATCTAAGCTCAATAGCTTATATAGTCATATGGGTCTGAACTCAGTTCAGCACCCATACATTTTGGTGTCTTTGGCTCTTTTACAACAATAGCCACCACTATCCTATTAGCCAAAGACACCAAAATGTATGGGTGCTAAACTGAGTTCAGACCCATATGACTATATAATATATAAGCTATTGAGCTTAGATTGAAAATATTTTCTGTGTTTTCAATTTCATTCTCATAGTTTTGTAGTTAAGGAGAGATAAAAGGTGGTTGCTGGAGGGTTGCATTAGATCCTAAGATCTAGATGCAGTGCTCTCAGATCCAAAGCTCCTCACTGACGAAGGCCACAAGCCAGAAACTAGTCTGGGGATATTGGATGAGTAGGCATTAGATAGGATTTTATGCACAAGCCTTCTGGCATCCATTGATTACTCTGTTTGGCAAGGTGGCAATACTGTATGGAGAGTTTTGCTCTGTTTATCAACAATTAATGTGCTAGTATAGGAAATGTGATCATGTGATGCTTAATGGTTTAACACCAATCCTGCCTAATAGGATAGTGGTGGCTATGGTTGTAAAAAGAGCCAAAGACACCAAAATGTATAGGTGCTGAACTGAGTTCAGACCCATATGACTATATAAGCTATTGAGCTTAGATTGAAAATATTTTTTGTGTTTTCATTCTCATAGTTTTGTAGTTAAGGGGAGATAAAAGGTGGTTGCTAAAAGGTTGCATTAGATCCTAAGATCTAGATGCAGTGCTCTCAGATCCAAAGCTCCTCACTGATGAAGGCTACAAGCCAGAAACTAGTCTGGGGATATTGGATGAGTAGGCATTAAATAGGATTTTATGCACAAGCCTTCTGGCATCCATTGATTACTCTGTTTAGCACAGGTGGCAATACTGTATGGAGAGTTTTGCTCTGTTTAAACACAAAACAAATAAACAGAAAGTTGACTCAACAGCTTCACTACAGGAAATGTATTAGACAAGACAACACCCCATAGGAAAATCAGACCAATTAGCACAACAGCTCGATTATACTGTAGGAGTGGGCATCCACCACAGGAAACCGAGGAAAAAGAAACAATTGGCTGCCTCTACTACTGAAAATTCAGCATTAACTGCAGATGCAAATATTGACAATCATATCATTTTGCCACAAGAGGTTTGAACACTAATCCACACACCCCACGTTAACTAAAAAATAAAACTAATAATTACTACAGTCAATGTGAGGGGAATCAATTCCACAAAAAGAATGCATGCAATTACAGATTGGTTAACACATTCACCTTCTCATTAGCTTTTTTTCACTGAGACTAAATATTCCATTAACTCCAGCTTAAAGCCAAACCATTACCTAAACAAATTTGACTATAACAATTTCTCAATTTCCAACTACTCAGCAGCAGGTGTTGCTTTTTTGATTCACCACACCTCTCCAATCCAATCCTTTAAAATATTATACTGTGACCAGCATATGATAATTTTGTCACTTCATAATAAAGATTGTAAACTGAACATTATATCACTTTACTTATATAATAAATCTACATGAATTCATCAACTGATCAATACCATTAACCTACACCTATCTACAAACCCATACTCTACAATAATATTAGGTGATTTTAACATGTCATATCAGGATTTCATAAGAAAATATTTGCAAAATATTAACAAGAAACTCAAGAGTGTGGATAGTTTTGTTCCTTCAAACACAATTTCATTTTACAATAGACAGCATTCAACATTAATAGATTTACTCTTCTAATCACCTTAACTCGACTTTCAAATAAAACCTTCACTCCATCCAGTCCCATTCTCAGATCATAATGCTCTAAAAGTTGAAATCAGTCTATCTACATATACCCAGCCCACCCTGTCATTATCCAACACTACTCGTCTTCTACATAAAGCCAATGCGCCAGAAGCTGTATTGTCGGAAATTTATATGCAATTGAACCGATTAAACATTTTATCTCTAGCCCCAGAAGAAGGCTGGTTTACTTATATCAACATCCTCACCACTACAATCAGACATTTCACAACAAGAAATCCACCACCCACCAAAACATTAAATAAACTAGAATTGTTAAGGGACAAATTAAATTCCACAACAGCCAATCCACAGTCAATAAACACTATTCTTCAGCTTAAGCAGGAATATAAAGACACACAACTCGTACTGGCAAACTATATATCAATTAAAAAAGCTAAACTATTGTAACGAGCACAGACATTCATTACATTGTTTTTTTTTATATTTATTAAACATGAAAGTAAATTAAAAAGTTCACATTTAAAAATTTTCTTTAAGAATTAAAAATTGAAATTAAATATCATCTTAAACTCGTATATATTAAATCGCACAGATAAAAAAAATTATTAAAATAAAACTGTATTAAAAATAGAAAAGGTATTTTAAAAACAAAAACTTAAAAAGATTTAGAGATAAAAATATATCTTTGATTTGGAAAACAGGTTAATTAATCAGAAATGGAAATGATTGTTAATTAGTTAAATGTAAACCAGCCTTGGGCATTTAAATGTAAAAACATCGGTCAGATAGGAAAACAATAGAAACAAATAGCCAATGAAAGAAATCCATCGGGAAATCGGACCTCAGCGAAAGGATCATCACATCGATGACATAATGCCAAGTCAATCCTTCGAATACGTATAAAAGGAAAATTTGGAAATTATTAATTAGTGATTGATTATTACGATGTGAGAGATATATGTTAGTGCGGAAGTGAAGGAGAAGGGATTGAAAAAAAAGATGCACGATTCAATCCCTTCAGCTTTGCTAAGAAAGAAAAAGAAATGAACTATCGTTTTTCTACATTGAGGACCAGTTAAAGCAAAAAACCTCCAGATGGATAAATAAATCGGCCAACAGAATACCAATTTTAGGATGGCGTGGGAATTCACGTTCATGGCAAGCAACGGATAAAGTTGGATGTTTTAAAAATCGTATATATTCACTTGAAACAATAAGAACTCTAAATTTTAAAACTTTTTAGTAAATAATGCAATAAAATCCTATCTGACCAAACTAAATTCTTCATTAATAATGTTATTTGATGTATTTGTTATTTATTTATTTAAAATCATTTCCATTTATTTAACTTTGTTCTTTAAGTTTATTTATGATTTCTGTTTTCCGATAAATTAAAATATATCAATGTTAAACTTAAGTCGGGCGTGAATGGCTGTATGGATTTGTAAAGTTATATTAGGGGAGGGTAATCTTAGGTTATTTGTTTCGTTGTTAAATTGGGTCAATGGATTGGATATATTGATGTAGTTAGTAGATGTAGTCGGAGATTCGCTACTGGCACAATCATTTATATATATACGCCGCACTCACCCGTTTGCCTATGAAAGGAATTATAAGACGGAGAATGCAGTTCCTTTCTATGGAGTTTTTTTTTTATTGTTCTTCTCATTAGATAGATGTAATATCCCTATCTGATGAGAGTCAATGTCTTTTCTTAATCTCTTTGGTGCTGCCGTATTCCGTATTACATTGAATACATCGATGTATCAGATGAATTGATGCCAGTTTGACTACGAATTTTGGCCTAAGGTTGAATAGGGATAGAATGTTTATTTTCAAATGCAAATCTGTGTAGTCTATTCATAATCGACACTAAATAAAATTGCATTAAATTTAAGTTGTTTATAGACGCTTGCATGGATAGTTTATTTGTTAACTATGTTTTGCGTTTTCATATTTGATCAAAATATATAGACATTCGATAAATAATGATACCTTACGGTGAGTATCTAAAATGTATTTATTCGGATGTCTTTTAAGTCATTGGTGACAATGCAAGTATCTTATGGTGAATACTACTGGGTTACTTATAAATTTCCCTCTGCAATTGCCAGTATCAATGATTTTATATTTTGATCGTTTATGTTTACTTTGAGATGTTTTTAACCGTGTAATCTATGTAACCGATCTATAGCAACATATTAAAACAAGCTTTTATAATCCCATCTGTGCGAACTTAATTAAAATGTAAACTTATAATATAATAGAAACTAAAATATAAATTAAAATCTAAGGTAAAGTTAAAAATAATGTTAAATGTTAAAATGTAAAACTAATACTAAAATAATTTTAAATCTTATATATATGTGCATAAATAAATGTTTGTACGTTAATTACTGGCAGTGGCTTATTTTATTCTTTTTTATATATATACTCTTAGATTATCTTATTAAATCTCTGCTATTCCACTGAGCTAGTGACATGGGCTAACGACCGGAATCAAAATTTAAAAAAAAAATTTTTTTTTTGACTGACGTATCTGCCTACTTTATAAATTTTTCTAGGTTCAAATGCCTAGATGGCGCCCTGTAGTGCAGTTACATTAAGTACCTGCTCCGGATTGTTACACTATATCTTAGAGACACCCACAACCAGACAACAGGCTACATTTGTTGGGCTCTGGGATATAGTAGCGAAAGCCCAACCGCATTATCCATTCTCATAGCAGATCAGATAATCACAGGTGAGAATATGATTTGTCCTATATTATATCACTTTAAAACACAATTTCAACAAAGACCTAAACCTAATCTGGGTCAATTATATTTTGGGATATCAAATGAATCACATAATATCACCAAAAAAAACATTGAAGTAAAAATAAATGACATGCCAAATCATGCACACCCCGGACTTAATGCCATCCTGAAATTTCTATTTCACCATCTTAACTATTACACTATTCCTATAATATATAATATGTTGACTTTTTTGTCTCAACAGATACACAATATCCATTTACTATATCCAGTTTCAATAGTTACATTTTTTAAAAAAGACCATGCAGCCATCGCCACTTCACAATTTAAGGCCAATTTCAATGTCACCACTCATAATAAAAATCATTTGAGTCCATTATTAAGGACAAAATTCAGCCTTTAATACTCCCACATCTGTCTAAATTCCAATTTGCCAAAAAAGGCAGCTCCATACCAGAAGCACTAATGCTACTTAGAATCATACAGGAAGATATAAAAACCAAAGAAAGGCAGACCAGTGGCAGTTCAGCTAGACATAGAAGCAGCATTTGACTCTGTGCCAGTTGATAGCCTTCTTTGTTTAATAGGCAAATATAACATTCCAATACCAATAATGTATATACTGGCTAACTTATTAATAAATAGAAGCCTACAAATTACCCTCAATGGAAATACATCACATTCTTTCATTCCACATAATTCTATACCACAGGGCTTTCCACTCATCTCACTTCTATTCATTACTTTTATTAATCCACTTTTTGCAGAAATAGAAGCAAAACTCCCGGGTGTGTACTTCCATACACTTAAACAGACAGTTAAACATCTCACCTACATGGATAATGTAATAGTCATTCTTCCCTCAAAACAAATGTTACCAGATTTACATAAAATATTAGAAAAATATTCAACAAAATATCAATTGAAATTCAATCAGGAAAAAATGGCTGTGTGGTCCCTACTCACAGGCTCACCAATTAAGACAATAAACTCTCACACACCCCACCCTTTTCTGGGAATACCATTCCACCTCTCTACAAATCAAGCCAGAATTTTAAT
>JAQFVV010007118.1:65000-159883 GCA_028023455.1 Epiperipatus broadwayi
TATTATTAATAAAACATGAGATCACTTAAAAAAACTAATATTCAATAATTACTTATATATGTAATGTATGTAATTAACATTAATAAATTATAATTAGGATTAAATTATAAATATAAACTCCAAAAATTACAAGAATAAGTACCTTCTAGTCAACAATAATTGAATTTTTTTAATTGTTATATATATATAACAATATATATATATATTCTGCCCTCCTCCTCCGTCCGTCCACGTCGTCTCCATAAAATTTATATAGTGTTTAAAATATATTTCCGGGTTCTAGCTCAGTTTAACAAATGAAATATCCAGCATTAATTAAAAATGATTACTGGTTCTAATCTTTTAAAATACAAGTACAGTTATATCTGTAAATGAATTAATAAATATTTATTATTTTCATGAGACATGGAGTGACGACACGGGGAACGAGACAGACTACATTGAGATATTATCCACATGATACTATCTCAATGGCATAAGAACACTATTCCCCCCCCCTTTACTATACTAAATAACTAACTTATAGTATTCTTACGACTTTCTAAGCTCTTTTCATTATGATTAAAATAATAATCATGTCTTAATATTCTTTGTAATAATAATCTAGCTCAATTAAATAAGATTAAGTAAATAAATAGAATAAATAAAATAAAATCACATCTCAGGTTCATAAATTGTATTCTAACTGATTTAAAATTACGGTAGTAAACTATGAAAAGGGAATTTTATGTCATAAATTCACTACGCAGCAACTAACAATAATAAACAATAATAATAATAATAATAGTATAATATAATCTTATTACTTCCTAAATGAAATAAATAATTACGTACGTGGTAGTATTTTAATAATCCGACAACAAAATACGTGTGGTAACATTAGCATATAATTTATTTTAATATTGTGGCAACCAACTTATGACCAATAAATGATATAATTATGATCTTCTAATTTTATCATACAAATAAATTTTCAAAATTATTATAACACTTTTATGTTTACCTATTTTGTGCAAAACTATATGTCTGTTTCAATTATAAATGTGTATTGGGATATCATGCATCCATGTGGAGAAATAATAACAAAGACACAAAGCTTTATAATAAATTTACAACAAAGTTTATTAATAACATAAACAAATAACACTATTTTACATTATGTACATTGGATATCCTTACTCTCCTATCACAAAATTATTTTACTAGTTTATAAAACGAAAATTAAACTTCTCCTTATTTTTCTAGTTAATTCTCATCTTTTAAATACTTAAGAAAGTACAGTATTATTATTATTGGATTTCTTATTTTAGTTTAGCTTGTTACAAAAATGTATTTATTTATAATTATCACTAATACTTTGTATCCCTACTATTTTTTAAAATTATATTTTTATAAAATTACATTCGTAGTAAACATTCTACAAAATCATAAAACTCTAATTTTATATTAGTTATATGGAATCCTACAGATTCAAAAAACATTCTTCTACATTTGATATTACATTTTATTATTCACTATACAATGCTTATTAATCTACTATACTCATTCAAGCCTTGCTTCGGATGGTAATTACAATTATTAACACACCATGCACAAATATATGTGTCTATTACACATTATTGAATTATTTTCTTAACAAACATGCAATATTTATTTTCTAAATATTATTATAAAAATATTCAGATTTTATTATCACTTAAAAAAAAAAACTTTGTTTAGATTTCTCTTTTAAAAATCTTATATTCGTTTCCAAACTGGTTTTAAACA
Source organism: Epiperipatus broadwayi (assembly GCA_028023455.1). Classification (NCBI taxonomy): domain Eukaryota; kingdom Metazoa; phylum Onychophora; class Udeonychophora; order Euonychophora; family Peripatidae; genus Epiperipatus; species Epiperipatus broadwayi. Next base: position 66,768 of record JAQFVV010007118.1, read on the forward strand.
GTATTATATGATTCTTTCTCTCTTTATGATTTTTGTACTCTCACTTTTAAAATTACACAATTCTAACACATTCCAGTAAATAAACTATTCTTACTTAAACTATAACATACCCTCAATTCTATTTTATTCATTATTTCTGTAAAAAATATCTTTCTGACGATGCAGATTCACGAAACAAGGATAGCGAAAATAGATGCACAGGATCAAAATAACTAGAATATTATCCGTCATAAACCTTGACAATAATGGCACAGTGAATTCAAAAGACAATATAGAGGAGTGACCTTTGTCTGTCTACCCACCTCTATTATAGGAGTGATGCTAAAGCTATTTCTTCAGCTTTATATAACATCAAAGAGTTTAAAAGATACGTAAAGACACTGCCCAAAATATATGTGTTCAGTGATAGGACTTAGTTAGCTATACTGAAATCACACAAACTAACTATGATCCAAATACTTTATTTTTCTTATTTCTTAGCAAAACATCATCTTGGTTTCCTCTACACTAGTACTACCAAGTCACTATCCGATCTTATTATTCTTATCTGCCTTTCTAACAATAATAAAATTCATTTTATTTCAAAACTATACAGCTGTTCTCTAAGAAAATCTTTTACTACTTTTCTCGTATATTTATCATATACAAACTATTTTAAAATATCTAATACTTTGTTACATGAAAGTTCAAAAGAATCACACAATTGTTTTGACAACTTATACTATTAATTATACTTGAAATAACTTATTGCATGCATATTTAAAATTATTCTTATCTTAGAATATGTTTTAATGTTGTATAAAATGTGTACTTATAATTTTAAAACTTTCACACATCATTATTAATCAATAGATGATCTAAAAAAAAATACATTATGCATTATGAATAAATACCAAAATTACCAAAACGATCTTGATCTTCTCGATCGTGTTCTGTAGGCTTCACCATTCCATTATTTCTAGTAGATATAAAAATTCCATACATACTTTTTATTTTTAAAACAATATTTCTATCATTCTATTAAGCTATTATATTTAAATCTCATTATTATTAAATTTATGTTTATATGTTTTCCCTAAGCTAATATAGCATTTTATATTTTAAATACAATTAATAAAACATTTAAATTATATTTACGATACTTCTTCACCAGACTTTCTTGAACCGTTCATATTTAAGCTAAAAAAAAAATATATTTTATTTCTTCTTTTAGTCACTTAATGTTCTATTTTAAAGTAAAACAATAGCTCTGTTTAATAAATCTTCATCGACGACAATCCTTGGTTTTTCACAATATTGTATACAATTATCCATTCATGACATTCTCTTCTACTATTGTCTGCTAATATTTTCCCGCGCGACTTTTCTGATGCATCTTCTGGGTACATTTAAATCTTCAATAAAATTTCTGTTTCCATGGATCCATTTTCATTAAGTAATTTAATTTTATATTATTAATCAATCAAGCATTTCTCCATTGAATTCTTTATAATATTTTTTATCATTTCTCTTAGATAAAGTTTTTCTGTTCTTTTCCCTAAGACGTATAATAGCACTTTTCATATTGTTCTATTGCTTTTTCTTTATTTTGAAATTCTTGTACTATATTTTAAATAATGTTTTCCTTTTTTAAAAGATAAACACTCTTTCTTCATCATTATTTTCTTTATAATAAAACGCAGATTAAAATCTTCCATAGAGAAGAACAAAATAACTTTAAAGTAGCCTTATAAATTTTGCGTCATAATTTTTTCCTGACGGCATATAACTTCTCTTTTAAATTTTCATAGAGCATCACAATTATATTTCCTTGAGTTATTATAATAATAAGTTTCTGGTTGAGCATAACTAAAGTTGTATTAAGACAATTTCCCAATATTTTTCCTTCGGTAATAAATTTAAGTATTTTCCCTTGTACTTCCATCTCTACTGTAGGTTTTTGGTTAAATTCGAATAAATTCCCTGGTAAGATAACTTTTAAAATTAGCAATCCATATCGATACAGTCAAAATATATTATATGTTACAGAAGAACTTTTAAATAAATACAAAATTTTAAATTTATATCACTTTTCCAGCTACGGTGTTATCAGCTACAAAAATGTGTTACTTTCTCTTTCACTTACACATTCCTTCTCCCTGCTCTGTATAATTCTTATATTTTTGTCTGCTAATTTACCTCTGTTGATTGGTTAATAACTTTATTTTAGCGCGAACAAATTTATCCATTTTAGTTTTATAACAGAATAGACGTTTAAAATAAAGAATTGATGACGTAATGTCTCAAATATTATTTAGACTATATTTTTAAATTCAATTATACTTTTACAAAAATTATTTAAGCTTTTAAAACAATTATTAAAATAATATTTAACATTTAAACTTTTACTTTAATGATTGATGGCAATTATATCTAGTTTCAAATTCACAAACTTTATTCTTATTTTAACAAGCGTGTGTGTGAAGGTATATAATATACGGTCACGTATTTACTACTTTTATCAAATGATTTTCTATTTACGTCTCAGTCTGAATTACCAAAACTGATATATTTTATAAAAATTTGGAAAATAATTTAAAAATGTAGAACTAAATATAACTCTCACCATCCTAAAATTTATTTTAAAATATACTCTATTAAATTTGACTATTAAATATAATTATACACTACATATAGTATTTATTTAATTTATTAGTTTTAAAAATATTATATTCAAATTATTAACATACTTTTAAACTATTTATAGCTGTATTATTTTATATGGCCAGCTTTTACAACCATAAGCAAGGATATATTTAAGCTTTATTTAACTGTTTTCTTTCAAATAATCCTTTACATTTTTATATACCAGGTATTTTCAGCCTTAAATTGTACTATAAGATCCAATTATCCTACTATTATTTATATATCATACAAATATAGCTTAAAATTTAAAATTTTTTAATAATTGACCTTTCTACCTTATTATGACCTACAGATAAGGGCACAATATATATATATATAATTAAAAGACTGAAGTGGAGCTGGGCTGGACATATTGCTAGAAGAGATGATAATAGATGGACAATTGAAATTTTAAACCAGATTCCAAGAGATTGTAAAAGACCCAGAAAGAGACCACATATGAGATGGATGGATGAAATAAGAAAGTGTGCAGGGATGATGTGGAGAAGAGACGCTAAAAATCAGAAAAGATGGATTGAACTTGGAGAGACTTTCATCCTGCAGTGGATTGATAATGGTTGATGATATATATATATACCATCATTTTTAACTATTACTGATTCATTCTAGTATGGTCTTCCCAAGTTTAATCCAGTTTCTCCAATCTCTATCATCTTTTGCCATATCATATTAGTACATTTCTTTATTTCACTCATCCATCTCAAATGTAATTTCTTTCTAGACCTTTTAAAATCTGGCATCCAATTTCAGATTTCAACTGTTTCTCTATTATCATCTCTTTTAGTATGGCTATCTCAACTCCACTTCACCCTCTTAAGTCTTTCAATGATGTCAGTAGTACCTGTTTGTTCTCTCATCTATGTATTTTGTTTTTGATCTCTTCCAATTAATCCTAATATGCCTCTCCATATTTCATTGTGTCATCTGAAATCTCTATATTGCTCTTCTGTTAAGTGTTCAAGTTTTAGACACATAAATAAGAAATGGTAAAACACATTTATTAATTTTTTTTGTTTTCAAAAACACAAATGTTTACTTTTAATATTAAGTTATTTCTATCAAACCACTTAAGTTTAATTCGATGATCAATTTCATCCATTATGTTTTCCATCTGTATTAATAATCTTACCTAGATAATTGTAGGTGTTAATTTCTTTTACCTCATCATTATCAAACTTTATCTCTTTTTTTGAGAAAATTTATTGAACTTTACTTTAGTCTTTTTAGAATTTATCTTTAGTCCTGTTTATTATTTTCATCTGATAATTCTTGCAACATTTCCTGAAGATATGGTACATTATTTGCAAAAACAATTACATCATCTGAAAAATCTAGATAACTTAAATAATCTCCAATTATTTTTATTCCCTTAGCTTTCCATTTTAATCCACAAAATACTTCTTACAAAACTACTGTAAAAAGGTATGGAAATATAGAGTCACCCTGTCATACAACCTTTTCAATGTTAATCTTTTTAATATTACTATGTAATCTAATTCTGCTGCATTTTGATATTCTTCAGAATATAACAATATCCTGTGTCTATATCTTGATGATTCAATGCTTTAATAACTTTAGAAATGTTTATGAAATCAATTGGCTTTTCATAATCTATAAATCCAAAGCATAATTGTAACTCATATTCATTGGCCCTTTATATAACTTCTCTCAATATTGGATGTGACCCACTGTGCTAAAACCACTTTTAAATCTAACTTTTACTTTTGGTTTGTTAAAATCCAAAGTTTGCTATAGATGAGTTATAATTATCTTGATAAAAATTTTATGTAGAACTGATAAAAGATTGGTGGGTCTGTAATTTCTAATATCTTCTTTGACCATCTTTTTTAAGCATCAATATTAGTACTGCATTATTTCACTTATTTAATACATCATTATCATTTAGATATTTGTTATATAACATTGCCAACAACTTTCTTTTTCTTCATTGTTTTTTCTTAAGATATTGATTAGCATTCCATCATTTACTGAAGCTTTTTTCTTTTTCATAAATATAATTGCATGTCTCATTTCTTTATTTAAAATATGGACAATTTAAAATTTATAATAACTATAGAGGGATATTATATGTTCTTGTTGTTCATTACTATATAATTATAAAACTCTTCCACACATTTTTAGGTGTCATTTTTTTGATAATAATTTCATCTTTTCTTCTTATTGCAGAAATAATTTTCCTACCAATTATAAGATGTTGTTTTACACTTTTAGCACATTTATTTTCATTTACAGCTGTCCTTGCAAATTCATCACAATTATATTTTCTTATATTGTTATTAATTATTCTTTGTACTATTTTACAAAACTCTAGATATTCAATTCTTCTTAACTGATCATTTTTAAATATTTTTATATTTTTTCTTTTCTTCATATCTTGTTGTGCCTAAGCAAAACAATCTTCATAAATATTCTTGTCTCAGTAGAAAATATCTCTCTCGTTTAAATTAACACATATTTACATGTCACTAGAAACATAACTAAATTTATCCACAACACTTTTAACTTTCAATTATCTACCATTCAAGAGTTCTGTATGACAATTTTAAGATGTTGTTTAATCTGAACAAATGTATTTTGTAAATTTATATAAAAATTATCCAATGTTTCATCACAATGGGAGTTTGTTGAAATATAAACTTGAATTAAGATATCAATCTTTATAATGTTATTCTTTCACTTTATATTTGCAATGAATCTCAAGCAACTTGCGCTTTTAATATTTGTATCTTTGTAGTAAGATATGCATTCACTTTTTAAATTAATTATCTCTTCAACTTTTTTTATAATTTCACAAAGTCCAAGAATCCTCCGCTTTTAGTCACCAACTTGATCTTTACTGGCAATTTTACAGTCTAATAAAAATAAGGGTCTGAATTTAGTTTTGTTTATCATGATTGTAAATATATATTTTTTAAACATTAATTCACTATACATTTATTCTCCTTTCAAGAAAACTCAACTAATATTTCAATTAAGATCCGGCAACTGAAAAAAAAAACCCCATGGAGTTTCATAATCTAAACTCAGAGGGAAAACGTTAATAAACTAACAATGATGATTAATGTAAATTGGTAAGGAATCCTTCCACATTCTATTACTATAAAAATAATCCTAAGCATATCAAGAGCTTTCCCTACTCAGTTTTTTAGGTCTCAAAGAGAAACTAAAGGTCTTTTTTCTTTAAATATTATAAATAATTATTAAATAACAATACATACTTATAATATTTAAAATCACAACAGACAAAACTCTTCATACAGTAGTGCCACTCAGTGCAATCCAGAGTAATCAATGGTTGCCAGAAAGCATGTGCATAAAATCCCTATCTCGTGCTTACTCATCCAATATCTGGCATTCATTGATTTTTCTAGCTTGCACTGAGTGGCACTACTGTATGGATAGTTTTGCCTGTTTTAATAACAGTTATGAACAAGCATAAGAAATGGTGCATCATGTGATGTAATATTTAAAATCAAATGTTTTTTGGATATGAAAATTGTATTTATTTCATTATAATTTTAAACCATTTATTTTGTATACTAGTTGAAATTGGCTAAAGTATATCATCAAAATAATATTCATTTTTTTGTTTTATATGCAGTCTCATTTTTTAAATATAAAAGACAAATTTAGAAAGGGGTTAAATATTTCTAGGTCAATTTTGAAAGCAAAGATAAGTAAAAATACAAATTCATTGCTACAACTAGCTAGCATTTAGCAAAAAAACTGTTATTAATTATAAATGTAATATGTGTTTTAAAATAGTTAAATTTAAATAAATATGATTGAACAAACAATTTATAAAAGGTTTAGTTAATATAATTTATTTTTGAAATTTTTTATTTTGATAGACAGGTCGTTTGTATATATAATTTTTTGACGGAGAGTAATTTATTAAAATTCTTTAAACATATTCACTTTTCTGGAAATATAATATGCAAAAGATTAAATACATCTTTATTTATAAATAAACAATGATCTAGTAAATAAACATTGATCTATTTTTTAAAAAAAAAAATTCTATGAATTATCTTGTTTAGATGTGAGGGTGGGGGTGTAGTGGCTAAACCAATTATTTTGTGTTATTAATTGACTCAGAATTAGCTACCAAGTATTTAAAGTGCCAGGAGAGATCCAAAAGTGATCCCACCACAATACATTTTATTGTCCAATACATTTTAAACAGCTCAGAGATATGGGTTAAATATCAAAGTAGTTGTAAAAATTTAGAAGTATCACTATATTCATATTTTATTGTTCATTATATTTTTATAATATTTATATATCTATGTGAATTCTATCTACAATGATAAATATAAGTGAGGAATTGAAAACTATATCAATATATTGAGATGGACCATGTAATCATAGTAGTGAATATGACAACTGTTTGAAATTCTTGATTGTTATCTATATTGGGATTGTCTAAGTGTAGATTGATTTCTATGGTTATTTATATACATATATAATAATAAAACAAAAAACAAATCGTGTAACTTGCTTTTAAGCTTGTATTCAAATGTTCACTAAAGGGAGCTTACCACTAGCTCCAATCAAGCTTTAATTTATAAGTGCCAAAGGAGAAAGAATTCAAAATCTCTAGTGGAATGTCCTTATCCCCAGACCAATTGGTTTTGAGCTTACGGCTCACCACAGTGGGGAGCTAGGACTCCAGACACTATATCTAAAATACCAACTCAAAAGTCAGCACTTATCTAATATGTTACTATCAATTTGAAAACATGAATTTTTCAGGCATGTAAATGTCTTCAAATCCAGCTTTACAAATCAGATAGCTATATGGATCTAAACTCAGTTCAGATTATTATAAATATACCCTTGAAGGCTTTTTCAATGTTATATTGCTGAGTTTAATATATAGCTATCTGGTTTGTAAGACTAGATTTGAAGTCATTTACATGTCTGAAAAATGCAGATTTTCAAATTGATAGTAATGTATTAGATAAGTGCTGACTTTTGAGTTGGTATTTTAGATCTAGTGTCTGGAGTCCTAGATCCCCACTGAGGTTAGCAATAAGCTCGAAACCAATTGGCCTGGGGATAATGGGGATAAGAACATTCCAATAGAGATTTTGAATTATTTCTCCTTCAGCACTTATAAATTAAAGCTTGATTGAAGCTAGTGGTAAACTCCCTCTAGTAAACATATATATATACGAAAAAACAAAAATTAACGGTAAATACAATATTATAGACTAAATTATTTTGTAGCACTTTCAATTACATGGTAATCCTCATCAGCTTTAACTGAATTTCAAATTTTAAACTTAATGTTACATATATTTCCACAATCTGTGTATGGCCGTATTTGCAGTTTGCCTATTAATAACATCGTTCTTATATTTATCAATTAATATTGCCTCTTTAATTTTCCTCTTTTTATGATTTCTTTCCTCCATTAATATTTTTATTTCATTACTATTCAATGAAAGAAAGAATCATAAAAAGAGGAATATTAAAGAGGCAATAATAATTGATAAATATAAGAACGTGTTAGTAATAGGCAAACTGCAAATACGGCCATACACAGATTGTGGAAATATATGTAACATTAAGTTTAAAATTTGAAATTCAGTTAAAGCTGACGATAATCCACGTAATTGAAAGCGCTACAAAATAATTTAGTCTATAATATTGTATTTACCGTTAATTTTTGTTTTTTCTTATATATATATTTTATAACGGGTATTGTATTTTATATTTATATATAATATTTTAAACATCCCATAGTTATATTCTTTCAGCCACACTCCCTCATTAAATAAAAAAATGCTTTAATTTTTCAACCCATTCAAAAGAAATTACTCTGAATATATTAATGGTGATTTCAGATTATTTAGTCTGCCCATAAATTAAAATAAAAGACCAAATTCACCTTATAGTTTAAAACCGCATCAAAAAAACTAAACTTATATAACAACAGAGCTAAAAGATAGATTGATATCATTCTATCTTTTTATAATTAGATGTGACATAACTCAGGAAATAGTTACTTCCATTTCAGTTATATATATTTAAAGTTATGACTATTTATTATACATATATATGTTAAATATTTTTGTGGATTTATTATAATGTAAACAAAGCAAAGTGTGGAATTATTTTCATATAGATTAGCTAGGGAAATCATTATCTTTGATATTGCTATGCAACTATCACTTACTAATCGATAATATCAAGGCTAAACAAGTTTTTATAGTAAACTATAATATCTTTTATCTTGATCTTAATTAAACCTAAAATGAGGTGTATATATATATATATAGTGTTTGCTGAATGAAATATCAATTTTTTAACATTTTATAATATGGTACATATATTATATTTTCATTCAATAAAGCATATTATTCGTTATAAATCTTTTTTATGTGTATGTGTGAAATTAAATATGTATAATGCAGTCAAGAGTATATTAGTTATTTGATAACCAATGATTTTCTTGGTATAGTGTCTGATTTCCTTTTATTCAGGTAATTAATTAGCCCCCATACATGAGATTTATTACCACTCATCATGTCAATTGATCTTACTTAAAATTCTGTTTTTTTGATGTTATATATATATGCATGAACGCATAAAGAAATGTAAAACAGTATTTATATATCTCATTTCATGACCAGATTTTCTCCAACATTTCCGCATAGGGAAACGGGGAAGAAGAAAGAAATACTCACCAAGTTTTCCCATTGTACTACTGGTCAAGATTTGAACCGGTTCATTCTTTATTTTATGCTCTTATTAAAAAAGGTAGATACCCATTTGTTAAATAATATTAAATCGTTGTACAAGTTGGCTTTGTTCCAGATATCTGAAAAAAGAAATTCTATGCTTATCTGAAACCTGATAAAAAATGTCAAGCTTTATTGACTACAATTCGAAATCCATATTGTGAGCATAACAGAAGAATGTACTGCTACTACATCCAAGATCCTTCATATATTGCATGGAGAGAATGAATGAAAACTAGGGTTACATCTTAAAAATTAGATATTAAAATCTTGATTAAAGTTGAGACAAATTTTTTTATTAAAATAATAATAATAATAAAACTAAACATTCGATATCTTATTCAAAACAATTAAATATATATATACTACCAGTTCAATATTATTATTTACTTACGTTTCTTAAATAATAATAATAAGGTTCCATAAAATATTTCCCTCTATTTTTTTTTTAAGTTTTAATTTTTTATTCCTGCATTCTATATTTTAAAATCATATTTCAATCTATTTAATATTCTGTAGCAGGAATTTAAATTAATAAATCCAAAGATAATTCCTATTTTTAATTAAAGAATAAAATGAAGATTATTTGCAATAATCATTACCGGCAGATTTTTCTAATTGCTGAGTTTTACTTTCGAAATGGAATATATAAGTTTTTATTTCAATAATTATGATTTTTTAACATATGAATTTTTTTTCTACAGTATAAACTTTTTTATACCTGCACTCCAATATGTAATATATAGGGGTTTGAACTCAGACTATCACAAGACCCTCAACTATCCACGCTATCTCATATTGCGGTATTTAAATACATGTAAGTTGTATTTAAAGGTTTCCTTAATAAAATTGATTTATTAATTACTTCTAAATACTAAAAATAATAAATGGAAAAAGTTTAAATACTAAAAACAAAAATCTTTTTAATAATATTTTATTTAATTATATATCTCGATTTTGCAGTGAGTATTTTTTATTACAAAACTAATCCAAACGTTTCCATTTTGACAAATAGTTTTTTTTTTTAAAAAAAAAGGTAATCATAATGTTAACTCACCGTTTGTAAAAATAAAGGGAGGTGGAATATTTTACAAGCAATTGAACATATTCATTTTAGATTTTTTTTGAAAATTTTATATATATTTTTTGTGAAAGTTTTTCACTTTGAAATTTGATGTCATTCAATTCATGCAGAAATTATAAATGGTAGTTCATTCATAATAATTAAAGAGTTTAAGAAACTGAATTGTTGTTAATGTACTGATGAATATATACATATATATTGTATATACATTAAAAATTAAAATAAACTGAATTTTAAACGATATATATATATATAATATAAAGTAATAATATTAAAAAATAAAATAATAATTATTCTAAATATAATATTTTAAAAAAATACATGAATTTTAATTTTTGTTAAATAAATTATTTTAGTATATAAATTATTTTTTTATTTCATTTTTAAATGCTAATTTAAAATCTGGAATAAAAATTTTACAAAAATTATTTAATTTATGTCTATTTTTATGAAAAAAATAAAATTGGAATAAATTTAATTAAGAAATCCAAATACTTTGGTTCCAAATACCAAAACCTAAATCTAGTGATGTCACTATTATTACATTTTAAAATTGATTACAATGATTTTTCATGCTCAATATTATTCATCCACTCAAAATTCTGCCAGTATTTAATTTTTCTGATAAATATAGAAATTAATGGCTCTTTATATGTCAAGATAAGTTTAACATCATGTTTTATATATTTGTTATTAGGGAAAATGGAGTGTCTGAAAATGCAATTAATAAAAAGTTTGTAAGCTGGTGTATGAATTTACTGATTTAGGCATCTTATTAACTATTTTCTAATGTTAACATATTTTATTTCATATTTAAAAAGGTTTAATTCTAATAAACTACAAAACATGTCAAAGATATTAATTACTTCATTTCCTAGATTCTTAATTTCTGATAGGATTGTCACATCTTTACCAGATATCTTAAAATAACTGTAGTAGTGTAAGCTAATTGTCTGCTCTGATTTATCTCAATAATAAGATCATAATCTGAATAATATTGATTCGAATATTTCAAGAATCATATTTGCAAATAATTTTTTACTTATTTATCGATAATGTCTTTACTAGTTAATACAAATATGAGTTTCCAAATCTTTCACTTTCTTATTGTATTTAGAAAAAAAAATTTCTTGAATTGTGAAATGAATGTAAATGTACAATTAAAATTTATTATTTTTGTTTCTCAATATATAGGATTTATTTGACATAATTTTTTTAGACAATCAACTATTTATAAATATTATGAGTCAATCTGTAGAGATACATTCACTAGCAATTTTATTAAGTAATTCAATTGTGTCATTAAAAGCATGATTGGACACTCATAAGTACACAAGTCAGAAATTGTTAAGATTCATTTCTGAAACAGATAAGTACAGTGATCCCATGTGGACTTAAACCTTTTGGTGGACTTAAGTGATATCCAAGAAAATCAAATTTAGTTGGCTTTAGTACTGGATCTGAAACAAAAAAAATTAATTGTGCAACTTGTATGTCATAATTATCTTAAATGTTCAAAGGGTTTTGTGATTAAAGATCAATACAGAAGATCATGAGTTGAGATATGTCCTACATTATAAAACTATGTCTTTAATTAGTAGAAAGTTTAATTTACTTAATAGTCAGTTTTTGTGATACATCTTGTTTTCTCTTATATGTTGGAGGAATATATGTAAAAATTAGAAACCAACATGAGTATGCCAGTAATATTTTTCTGGTAATATTTAATTGTTTAACCAAAAGTTTAATGTTAATAAATTTTATCCAAACAGAGACTCAGTATTTAACAATAAAGTATGCTGATGTTAAAAAATAATGCAAAAATGATACTACTTTTATTTTAATGATGTCTTGATAGTTGTAGTTTATTTAGGGATATTTCTACAACCAATAAGATTTATATAACAGGAACCAGACTTATAACTATATTTTATAGATTTTTGTTTTTTTATTATTTTTTTCTTAATCTCTCTTTTTCTCCCTTAGTCTTTCTGATCTTAAGTAATCAAAATATTTTATAAGTTTATCAGCAATTATTAAATATTAAATAAATAAATTGTTTGCTTAAATGATTTTTTCTTGTTTTGCTCCAACTTAGAATATATTAAATATGTTAATTTGTGAGAAGATAGATCTTTTGGATTTTTTATGTTTAAAATAGTTAGTATAATTTCTAGCAGCTTTTTTTAAATTCAATCTTAAAACTTGTTAGCCATTTTATATAAAAAAATTTAGAGTAATAAGATTATTTATGTTAGCTATGATTAAAACAATCATTTATTAGAACATCAGAAGTTATGAATTTTCATTAAACATAGTTCAGGCTTTTTCTCAGTATATCAATTATCTGCTATAATGGTCAGATAGAATGGAGTCTTACTGTATCTGCCATACAGAGTACCACTAGGCTATTGGAACCTAAAAAATTTATAGAAGTACGCAGATATGTAAGTTAAGATTCAATTTTACATATGTATTTTATTCTGACCATCAGCCCAAGTCACTAGCTCAGTGAGATGCAGAGATTTATAAAATATAAATTCTTATTTAAAATATATTTTTAATAGAGATTTTAAAACAAACTAGATCACTGTCAGTACTAATAACACAAACATTTATTAATGCACATATAAATAAAATTGAGGAATAAAATTTCTTTAGATTTTATTTTTGATTTTTGAATTTAAATTATTCTAAACAGTTCACACAGATGAACATTTTAATAAATTTTACTTTAGAATGTTGAGTATAGATAGGCTACATAGATTACTCAGTCAAAAACATTTCAAAATAAACATAAACGATCAAAATATAAAGTCATTGATGGAATTGCAGAGGGAAATTTACAAGAAACCCAATGGCATTCATCATAAGATGCCACATTGACACCAATAACTTAAAAGACACTCGAATAAATACATTTTTAGATACTCAATGTGAGGTACCATATTTACTGAACATCTATATATTTTAATCAAATATGAAAATAAAAACAATTAAACGTTAACAAATCTATGCAGTCATCTATACCCAACTTAAATTTAATGCATTTAAAAAATTTAGTCAACAAATATTAAAACAAAAAAAATGGAAATGATTAAGTCAGCAAACTCAAAAGTATAAAAATTAAACATTAATAATTGATTTGAAAAGTCAGATTAAAGTTCATTTTAAAAAATTTAGGTTTAGCTTGTCAAATCTTGAAAGTTCTTAATTATTTTTTCTAAATTTTTCAGTTATATCTCTTACAGTAGAAGAGTCCCAGTTCCTGGTATCAATTCCCATGAAGTCTTTATTTGAAGACCGGTCTATGTGAAGGTGGCCTTAGCTGTTTCAATCCTGGTATTATTTTATTTTATTGCAGAATCCATGTGATTTGGGTCTGCAACAGTACCATTCATAATTCAACAGTTATTTCATTTGAAATAAGTGAGAGAGGGCAACAAGTGCGTCTTATTGCCCTTATCACAAAATCAAGCTGGAACTGTCCTTAATTTTAATATTTTTCTTTTTATACACATCGTCTGGATTCACTGAACAATCAATTATTTTCATTAGGGTCCGAGCGCTGGTTTTCTGCTTCCATTGGACATTCTGCTTCAGTGCAGGAAACAATCTTTAATTTTTATCTATGTGTTTCATCTGACTTTTTAATTATATAAGATCCCCAAGGGCTAGTTTGCTTTTCGATAATTAATAACACAATCATTTCCATTTTGAGATTTCAGGAATTAATTAATACCTGTTTCTATTTTTACTTATGTTACTTTTTTCTAAAATATTTTATATTTAGATCTTTTATCTTTTTTTTATAAAAAAGTACGTTCAAATACTTTTTTTTATTTATTTAAAAAAGAAATATTTTTAAAGTTTTGCATCTGTGCGAATATATATACATACATTGAACAACTCTTTTTAACTTTAGCTTTTAGTTTTTTATTTACGAACTTAAAAAAATTTTTATTCTAATTTTAAATTAATGTAACGGCATATTATATACCGTTACACTGCATAGTATGTTTTTCTTTCCATGGCATAGTAAATTATGTGCATGTTAATTAAAACATTCTATTCTAAAACATATCCTTTTTCATATTTAGTTGTGTAATCTTAAAAATTATAAGAAATAAAATCAAGTTTGAATATAAAAGATGTAGAAGTTATGGGGCAAAGGAATACTGGGAGATTTTTAAACATTAATTAATTAGAGTATCTATCCAGGTAACTTAATTAGATTATTTGAAAAAGTGATAACTATATTTTAGGAATGTTTATTCATTTTTTAATATAAAACAACAGATGCTAAGAAGATAAACTTTATTGAAGAAATAATATATTTTCTATACTACAATTACATCCACTTTGTATTGTTTTATTGGCTTTTTTATAATTTTTATATTTATATACTTTCAATGCCTAGTTGAAAATGTTTCCAGTTACAAATCTTTCTTCATAAAATTGTATACCTTGTATTTGAAAGTTTTTATAGTTCTCTGCATTATGTAATTGCTTTTCTTTGTATAGCTGAAGATTATCATTATAGTCATGGAATACTGTCCTTTTTATTAACTTATTTATAATAAAATAAAGTTTGTTCTTCATTTCTTTTACATATAGCTTCAAATTTAGCTTCATACATTTGTAAGGTGAGTTTTTGAAAGGTTAAGTAGCTACTATAATCACTCATTGTTAAAACTTCAGATGTTAATTATGCCATAAATAATTAAGGATTAATTCAATATAAACATCTCTTCTACATATCAGATGATCTTTATAAAATAAAGAATTGTCTTAAAATATAAACACATCAATCTAAAAGCACTATTAATTTTATAGTATATATAATAAGTTACATTGTACTTTAAATGACTTATAAACTAATTATTTTATGTATTTTTTACATAGATGACACATTATTTTCCAGAAGTATAGAGCATTGTTTTTAGATAATTATGAGTTATGTCCAATAATATTCATTAATAAAAGAACTTGCACTATTTTGAACATATTGTTTAATTATTAGTTTAATTTTACATGCAGGAAGTTATGATATCACTATTCCGAAATAGATTTTTAATTTTAAAATATAAATTTGATTTACAAACAATTATATGTTCATTTATAAAATATAGTTTGTTTATTTAGATGCATCTCGTACATATTGTTAAGAATCTGACTACATGAACGGCATGGTTATAGACAAACATATAATTTAGAAAAGCAAATTGTATTAACATACTATGATATTAAGGAAGGATGCATAATTATAAGTAAATATCTAAGATGCTTACAATCTAATAAAAACGATTATTATAAACACATTTTTGAGAAAATAAATCTACAACTTTTCTCTATATTCGAAAAAAAAAATCTTAGAAACTGTTTAGATTGCAAAAGTCGCATTTCAATTAAGAAGTAAAAACAATCAAAAAAAGAAAAAAAAACCATTGCTGTGCCTACATATCCTTTAATGTTAGATGAATCTTATAAAAACTAAAATATATCTAAAGAATAAGTAGATTATAAAGTAAATAAACAATGATAGTAATGAAATGCACCCTATTATTTTAAATAATAAAATAAATTAATTTATGGTACTTGTGTACTATTCCTGCAATGAGGAAAAGATAGGAGGTCTTTTTACATACCCAATAAAGTAATAATCTTGCAACCCTCAAATAAACCTTGTGATTTGAATATTATTTTTCATAATAAAAAAAAAATGTGTTTTTAAACGTGTTTTGCCACATGTCCCAAACAAAAACTACTCCATTGCTGCCTTTTGGAGATGTTGGTTGCGTATCATATTGAATTCTGTGGTGGTATAAAAATGTTTTTTTGTCTCATTAAAAAAAGAAAAAACAAAACACATAATTCAGAACAATAAAGAAATATAAATTACAAAACTTTTATTACCGGTTTTACACATGCAAGCGGAAAAAAAATGGAATCAAAATTTTAATAAACTTTTGGAAATACACAAAACCAACCAAAAATAATTTAGACCAATAAAAAAATATAAAGTAGAAAACTTTTATGACTAGTTTTACAGATGCAGGCAGGAAAAAAATGGAATCAACATTTTAATAAATCTATCCTTTTTTTGGAAATAGACAAAACAAAACCAATAATTCAGAACAATAGCACAAAACAAATATCAATTGTAAGAATTTTCGTGCAGGAAGGAGGATGCCAAAAATGTTTTTCTATCAATGACTAGAGAAAAAATGGGTCTAGACTATTATGAACCAAATCCAGTAGATTATTGTCATTCTAATCTAAAATTCAATAGAGAAGAAATTCTTTATCTTTCTTTATTAATAAAAAAAAAAATTTTTTTTGTTCAACAAGAAAACAAAAATATTTATTTCCACTAATGAAATGAAATTAAAATCAAAAAGTAACCCGTAGTCTTTGGACAGTTTGGTGTGAATCCCAGTTTGTGTATCTACCAAATAATAAGTGTTGGTCTCTCTGCATAAGCCACCAAACATCCACTGTTGGGAAATAATTCAGCCTTGTTGATTTTTCCTCCATGAAAAAAAAAGCCTGTCATCAACTGTCAAATAAAAAAAATGCAACTACAAATAAGGCAAAATAATAGCCATCCAAGCAGATTTTTTAAAAAAGACAATGTTTTTGCAACTAATGAATATAATTAAATAAGGCAAACAACAACAATCAAACATGTTTTGTAAGATACATCACAGGGTTGATTTTCTTTTCGATTTGATATCATTGCAAGATTACACCTTGATCACTATTTCCTCCAGTCTAAAAAACATCTCATCAAAGTGCTGCAATTTACAGTTACTTTTTTTTTATTTGCATATTGAATTACTACATTGACTTGTTTCTTTTGTTTTTTTTTTGTTACTGTCGTTGTTGTTATTGTTCTTTCCCTTTAATTAAAAAATACCTACATTGCCATTTGTTGATTTGAAAACTTACATTGCATAGCAAAATTTCATTTACACCATGTACAGTGCAATCACATGCTTCATAAGCATTTCAGATGGGGAGTTGGGGGAAAGAAATTTCCAATGAAAAAAATCTATATCTTGTTTTTCTTTTTAAAATATATATATATATATAAAAAATATATATATATATATATATATATTATATTGTGTATTATGCCAGTAAGTATCATTTGTGTGTAAGTAATGTTTTGTCATGTGTTTTTAAAAACTTTCTACAAATTTTTTGAAACTGATTGAATTAAGTGTCAAAGCATCATCTGCGTACGTGTAGATTTCATAGAAGTATATTTCATATATTTTTTTTTTTTTACTTTTTTAAAAATATAGATCTTGCGTACTATTCCTGAAATGAAAAAAAGATAGGAGGACTTTTCACATTCATATCAATGCAATTGGTAACTTTGTAATGTTTGATAACTTTGTAAATGGTTGCCAAAATAACAACAATACAAAGTTACCCGTTTATTGACACCAATGTGAAAAGGCTTCCTATCTTTTCTTCATTGCAGGAATAATACACAAGTACCTATTTTATTAATTCTCAAAAAGAAATTCCTTAACAATTTGAAAATAACTCTATGGCCACTATAATTTTAAATTATTCATTGCTCCTTTAATAATATTTTTGTGCAGTTGTCCTAAAACTTTTATTACTTCAAAAATATTTATATCACTAAAGTATTTAATGCATTATTTGGGAAGTTTTATTACAATTGAATTTTTTTAAATCTTACTTTTAAATTTTGGAATATGATATAAATCTGATGATTATGTATCTTTTATTTTCATTTTAAAAAGATATCTTTGACATTATCTTAAAACTGTCTCAACTGATGTAATTTTAAAAAAAGAGATCATGTTATTAAGAATTTTTCTTTTATGCAAAAAGGTTGAGCACTGACTGAGACATAATGTGACCCTGATCTTTTAATCTTCTGATTCACAGTCTACCACTCTATTATTACAACAAATAATGCAAGATGTTTTTGCAATGAATACTGAATATTACTGTTAAATATTTCATCATTATTAAAAGTAATATGAAGTCCTTTATAGTATTTATATGGATATGTTTAATCATTAATGTATAGTTGAAAATTCTGATTGATAATTTGTTAGAAAAAGATACAGCCCAGCATTTTTCAACATTAGCCTTTATATTGTTTCTATACTAGCAAGATTGAAATCTATTGATCTCTGACTGTAAAAATTTATGATCATCAAAATTAATAGTAATTTTATGCAGCAGCACACTACTCTATATTTAATCAATGAAATGGGAAAAATAGTGGCCCAAGAACCTTCTTTGTGGCACACTAGTCACATTGTGATATGTGTAAGTCTTTGTAATATCATGGGATATAACATTAGAACTATTAGTAATGAAAGAATCAAATCATTGCAGAAACTGATAAGAAAACCCAGTGAGGTTCAACTTAGAAACTAAAATATAATAATATACCCTGCCAAAGACTTTTCTAAGATCAAAGAAAATAACATCCAGTTACAGTTTTAGTAAACAACATCCAGTTATAGCTTTCTATCAATAATATTCTGATAGAAATATTAATTGTATTGCTAAATATGTTACAATCAGTTTTAAATTTATATATATATATATATGTGTGTGTGTGTGTGAATGTTAAATAAAAAAATTTATAACTGAAATTGGATCATTTGTCTTTTTCATATGTATGTGGTCACGTGTATCAGTTGTATAAGATTGAATGCATAGCTGTAAGGAAAAAGTCTGACATCAAATCTTTTATAATTACAAATAAAGTTTTTTTGATTTTCTCTACATAAGTGATTGTTTATTATCATCGCATGGTATTTCAGTTGAATCTCACATGCTATTATTTGTATAATTTGAGTAACTCAATAAATACATTCATTTTTAATACCAGAAATTCTTGCGACACTAATCATTACTGAGTGACTCACATTAACCAAATGATGACAAATTAACTTTATTCAATACTCACACAAATTATGATCCTTAAATTATTAAATGTGTTTATAGTCATCCCAAATGAGTATATTTAAACCATAAGTTAGCTTTCATTCAATAGCTGAGTTGTAGACATTATTAGTTTATTAATTATATAAAATATTATAATGCATGAAATAGTGTTTTTCTGTCGCTTAAAAAATTATTAAAATCGGTGGTTTATTTATTAAAAAAATAAATGTCATAGTGAAATTAACTTTAATAAAGTTAGTAGATAATTGTAAACATATCACAATAGAAATAGCAGACTTTAAAAACATTGCATAAAAAGTACTTAATTAATTACGTGGCTTTCATTATCAACAGATCCTTTTGAGATATTAAGAAGCATGCATCAAAGTTGATAAAATTTTAAAACATTCTGGAATCAAAAGTTGACATATTATTCTATTAGAAAGAGCAGTCTTCTTTAAAAAGAGAGGGGGAAATGTTCCATTGATTCAAAAGGGTGAAAAGAGATTTGTATAAAATAATTAAATTCATCAGTTTGGCTTCAATTATTACCTAGTTTCTATGATTTTTTAATTCCTTGTCAATATTGGGTAATATAATATTTAATCCAAAAACAACAAGAATACAAAATATAATAGATATATAGACAAAATAGTTTTTCACAGAGCAAAAATGAGATTGAGATGAAGATTTTAGTGATTGCCTATCATTATTTCACTCTTTATCCAAGACTATCCAGATGATCTATTTACCAATCAATATTAGGTAGATAGCTATGTTGGTTATGAACTGATGATCAGTAGGAAAAAAAAAATTAACCTATTGAAACCTGAAAAAATGTTTAACTTTTATTTGACCTAGATTTGAATCCCAAATGTGGGCATAGTACATGTCAACCACTATTCCACAAGGTCCTCTCACATAAAAGCTCTATTATATGATTTTTTTTTACTTTTCAAAAATACCTTTTTCTTTATTTATGATGAATGTAACAGCATCTTATAATCTAAAGGAAATTATATTTATTTTACCACCTTTCTATTATTAAAATATTGCATTGTTTTGATTAATGATCACGATTAACTTTTTTATTATTACGCTTTTTTTTTTTTACTTTTTTAAAGCTTAAGGTCATTTATCAGTACAAGAAAGCTTAAGAGTTTTCTTTTCAAATACAAAAATAATTTTTTTCTATATCAATCACTTAAATGCCATTTTAAATTATATAAAAAATGGTTTTTGTTTTTTAAAAATACGTACTTTATGGTACATAAAATTTGTCAATAAAATTAAATAATATATATATTAAAATATACAAAATATAGAGTAGACTATTAACATAATGGTTAACAAATCTGTCGGCAATCATGACTAGGTTTGATTTCAGTGAAAATTTGAAATTATTTCAATCTGCAAACATGTTTGGATTTTTTCGATATCAGACTCATAATCAACTCACTTAGATATTCAATTATTGTTTGACAAAAAATAAATTAGACAGAAGTGAGTTCTTTTTCCTACAATGAAATGTTTAAAGGTGTTGCATATATATAATTACATTTATTAAGTGAAAAATTGGAATAAACTGAAATTTGTATGCTCAGTTTAAGCAATAAAAAGCATTATTATTATTAATTATTATTATGTTTCAATAATAAGCTTTATTTATATAAAAAGTTACAAAGGTTTTCCATAACTTGGATTGCTGTGTTTACATGGGCAATCCGCAGTTGCAGGCTTACATATATAAAAGTTGCTTTATTCGTTTACACATAAATTTTTCCATGCTGTGGTTTGGTTACAAGAGTTTTTACATAGCTTGAATTGCCATGGTATGCATGGGCAATCTGTATTTGTAGGTGCACATATGTAAAAGTTGATTTACACAAGATAACAGAAATGTTTACATGCTGTGGATTAGTAACAAGGGTTTTACATAGCTTGTATTGCTGTGATTACATAGGCAATCCATAGATGTAGATTTATGTATGTAAAAGTTGATTTATTGATTTACACAAGATTACAAGAATTTTTACATGTTGTGGATTATTTACAAAGGATTTACATAGCTTGGGTTGCTTGTGGGTTACATGAGCAATCTGTAGTTGTGGATTTACATATATAAAAGTTGATTTATTGATTTACCCAGGACTAGAGAAATTTTTACAAGCAGCAGATTAGTTAGAAAAGCTTCACATAGCTTGGATTGCTATGGTTACATTGGCAATTTATAGTTGTAGGTTTACATATGTAAAAGTTGAGTTATTGTCAAGATTACATTAATTTTACATGGTCTGGATTGCTGTATCTACATATAAAAGTCAGTTTTAGTTTTATATATGGTTGGGTTGCCTGGGTAACATATATGAGGGACTAGTGATTTTCATGGAGTGTGGCAATTGTTTGTGAAGACTGCAGACACTGATGTTAAATCAATGTGTCATTTAAACTTCATGCATTTGGAAATTTTGAAAGATATTATTATTGTCAACATGATCACATTCATGCTATTATCCATTTCAAATCATATTTAAATGTGTGTTTCATATTTTTATTTGCTGTAAAATATTTGAAACTCTTCACAGCAATGACAATAATGTTTTTAAAAGTATAGAATAACTTTATCCTACTTTTCCTGAGAATATTCATTTCATATAAAATATCTGAAATTAATTTACTTCATGTAAACTAATATATATTGTAACCATGTGATATGCCACCTGCTTTTATTAAACATTTTAACCATGCATTATATAATAATTAGCCATTTAAAAAAAATAAAAGATAAAATAAAACTAATAACTAGAGATGTAAAACTATATTATTTAATCTGTAGATAAAATGGTATCACTTAATAAGCAATATGTCATATATTTAGACTTAAATAGTTATCTAATAAAAGGTATTAATAGAATATATAACTGCTATTCATATTCAAGTAATACTTTATTAAAGTATGCGTTCATAATGTCAAAATTTTATAAAGGGTAAGAGAAAGAAAGAAGGAAAGAAAGCTAACTGAATGAATATTTTAATTTTTAGTGTTGAAAATTTATTGTGTTACTAAATTGCTAATAAGTTAATTAAATTATTTCATTTAATCACCTTCATAATTTATATATTAGTTAAGTCTTAAAATAATTCAATAGCATTTAGTTATTCAAAGTTTAAGTGGATTATTAAAAGAAGCTTGCCTTAAATAAGATTAGTTTCAAACTCTTAGGTGTGTGTGCATGCATGGATTTATATGTTGACTTTTTAATCTTTAATTTTATTTATTAAAATATTTAATTTATTTATTAAATCTTAAAAGTAAAATAGATAATAAAATTTGGCAAATAAAATATTTATTATTTAAACTTCTGATAGAAACAAAAATCAAAATATGAAAATCAGTAAATTATTATACTTCTTTTCTGTTCATTATTTTTAAAAAAACTTTATTCATGTTAATTAGTTGATTTATTATTAACCTTGAAATTGAAATGCAGAATGGCTGACACATGATTTTTTTTTTGATATTGACAAAAACTGAGAAAAAGAGCAGGAAACCGATTTTTTTTCTTTAGTTTTCATCACGGATGCTATTCTGGAAAAAAAGAAGAAAAAACAGTGTAATTTTTATTATTTGCATTTGTTTAAAACCAGTACAAACTATAATTTTTTCTTGAAAGTCATCATATAGAATGGATTGCTGAAGGCCAAATTAAGGTATCAAGTTTTATGCTTTCTTTAAACTAAACGGTCTAAATTTCATAATATTATGTGCCAAGAAAATACTTATGATTTAACATTTAACTTCAAAAATTTTCAACAAATGAAAATGGTAATCTTAACTGAGATCATATGGAAAATTATAAATAATCATTTTATGATAATAAATCGTATTCTTTGTGGCAGTAAATTTAAAACCAAGTTTTAAAAAAAAATGTTAAGAACTGTTCAAAACTAAAATAAGTTAAATAAATGTTTTGGTATTAATTATTAACTTTAAAAAACCAACAAATGTCTAAATGATTAAAAAAACACATATAAATTGAATACTGCTTTCTGAAAGTTAAAGTTTATTAATGAAAATTGACATATCATTTTATTTTATAGCAGAAATGTTTCTTGATCATCTGCTTTCCAGGAAGAGTGGAAAACTTTTAACAAAATATTTTCCAGTGAAACCGTGGATAGTTACTAAAATTTTACAGTTAACAATAATTGTACATAATTGTCATATTTTAAAACTAGCTAGTTAATATTAAATTGTGTCTTTGTATAATGGATCCATAACTGTTCATGTTTAAAGTAAAATATCATATTCGTGTACTTGTCTTCTATCATAGTGAAGTTGTAGCTGCTTTATTGTTTTAAAAAAAAAGAAGATATTGGTTTGAAAAATATGAATGCATCAATATTATGCCCATAACTAATGACATGGGATCTTGCACCATAAATTACTTGCCTACTCCTGAGAAAGCTTTACTAATGAACTGAATTTATCATTATTATTATTATAGTTATTTTTATTTTGTTTTAAAAAATGGTAACATAATAGCTATATATTTTTTATGCTTTATTTTATATGTCAAAGTATCTTACTTTACTATCTGAAACTGTCACAAGGAGTTTGCAATAAAGTGTATAGAGATTTTGTTACACATAGGTAATTTTAAATAGATTTTATTACACACAGGTAATTTTAAATATATTGGTGAAGTGTTTAATTTAAAATTGCCTATTCTTTTATAATTTAGGACAAATAATCATTACAGGTGTGTTTATCAGAAGTTAATAAATTTCTTAATATCATTCATCACAGAAATTAGATTTTGAATTTGTCTGAGAACAAATTTATTTCCTTAATCATTGAATTAATAATATTTGTTGCATTAGTCTGTCCATATAATTTCATATATATTTATTATGCTCATTGTTCGTGTGCATATTACTTATCTTATGCAAATATTTCCTATGCTCCTTTAATATGTTTATAGTCATTTTGACTAATACTTTCTTGTGGCTTTTGGATATTGTTTAATGTGTGGAGTTTAATGTTGATACAAGCTATTAATTTTTATTATCAGGGATAAATTTGTATCTTGACATTGTGAGAAGTAGTTATGCTTTATAGCTTGAGATTTATCAAATAGTATACTATTTATGATGTTTATGGAATGGAGATGTTCTCCCATTATTATATGTATTTTTCATGAGAGGACAATGTTTTTCAAGATATTTTCATATATAGCTTATTTAGATAGATTCCATGGAGAGAATCGTTTGTCTTTGGTGTGTTTTTCTCTTTTCCTTTGGTGGTAAGACAGCATCTACACCTAGACTTATGCTTGAGAGATAAGCATGGGAGCCACCATAGTCATGTCATCTTGTTCTGAGTTTATTTAGTGATGTTATCCCTCATGTGCTATTTGAAAGACTAGATTGTCCACCATAAAAGGTGTAGACTATTGTATTTATAAAAGTTATGACAATGATAACTAGTTGTTGAGGTAGTAATTGTCAGTAGCATGATGGGAATACACAGACACAATGCTATTTATACACGTCATATGGAGAAATTCGCCGAGGGGTTTTGTAAGTTTCATAAAATTTATAAATTTAATATTATTTTGTGGATATTAAATAAATTAACTATCAAGGTATGTATAATGTCTGATGAATGCTTTTTATTTACCATTTGGTTTTAAGATTAACATAGTGTAAGGCAATAATTAGTTGTAATGTGATGATGACAGTTATCATCATCATATTAGCCAGCTAATTTATAAACAGTAATAGATTATATTGAAGTTAATTTTCCATTTTGTTATATAATTTTAATAGTGAGATATCATAAAAGAGTGCTTAACTATAAAATATATGGAAAATGTTAATTAGCTTATGGTGCAAGCTCGCCAACCATTATAATTATTATTTTCAATTTCATTAAATGTTTGTTTAAGGCCTTGGTGTAGCTAGAATAAATTGTGATGTTTCAAATAAATATTTAGCAAGGAATCATAATCATTTATGGTCATAGATTTTATTTTGCAATTTTGAAACTAGGCAACCAAGAAGCAATAGTCTTGGCATAAAGTTAATTTACAATTATTAACTCCTCAGAATTAAATGTAAGAATATATCCAGTAGCTATGATGTTCAAATTGTCATTATATTAGAGTGCTGTAAACAATTGTTTTTTATGTGTAGCTTTAATAAATATATTTTTTGTGTAAATTATTAAAATTTGGTTTTTGAGTATTTTTTTTCTGTATGAAATTCTTTTCTTTGGTTCCACAAATCCACAAAGTAAAATAAAATGTATATTTTCCAATCAGATAATTATTATTCTCATGATCCAAAATCACTAATACTTAATTAAAAATAATGATATCAATTTGTTTTAATTAAAATTTTTTAATTGATAATTGTTCATTTAAGTATTGCAATGGATATATCCATCCATAATTCAGATTACACATTATTAACCTATTATCAGAATTTAAATATTGTAAATAAAGTATTTTATCTGTATTGTTTTAGGATAAGATAGGGAAATGAAATGTACCCTTTTCTTTCTATTATTTGAGTGCCACTCTAGGTAAAGGGCTATAAGTATTCCAAATTTATTTACATGTTTTTTTTATTAGATATTTGTTGACTAAAGTAACCATTTCCTTTTTGGTAATCTAAATTATTATTATTATGATATTAATAGGATACATTAGCTTATTAGAAAGTGTATGTCCCTAAAGCCTGCTAGAATGTCAGTCATTTGCCTTACAACACTATACCATTGTTTATTTGATAAAATACCAGAAAGAAAACCCTGAGATCTTCATTTTGCATTATAAGAAAGGATTACTTCTTTATTCTACAAGATGTAAAGGAAGTAAAATCATATCAGTGGATAATATTAAACTATACAATAGAGTTTGTTAATCATAAGAGTCTATTAGAGAATATGTTTTGAAAGTGCAAATATTTGTAGCTCAGAGAGTTTGATTGAGTTGAAGATAGAGATTTACTTTATTCTAAATTATTTATTAGGGAATGATTGAAGTTTTATTTCTTCCCAAAATTATATGTTTTACTTGGAGTAATTTACTCTATCAGAGTTAAGTTATTCCTTTATCTTAATTGTATATCTCTGTAGCTAAATCTTTTATATGTAACTGACCACTGAGCTTAGTCTGCTTTATAATCCTTATTGTTATCTGTAAGAGTCTCAACCCAACCCTAGTATTGTTTAAAAGATATGTGTCCAACAATCAGAACTTGTTTGAATGCTATTGAGATATTTTTATATGTTAGAAAGAGGTTCTCAAATTAGAGAAGGACATATGATATAAAATGATTAGTAGTAGCTTCCTTTTTATTTAGGTTACAAAAATGGCACCCAATGTGGGGCCCAATGGCTGTGTACAGCCATGATGAATTTTGTGAGACTTCATTTGTAATCAAATTTTTATTAGTATTTGCATTTTGATAAAAAAAAACAATATATTAAATCCAAATATATTTGAAAATAATGAATTATATTATTAGCTGTGAACCAATCTATAAATATTTCATGGTGTGGTCTGATTTCTGATAAAAAAAATAAATAAATAAATAAAAGAAATTAATTGCTATATTTTATAATATTGCAGTCTGTGAATAATTTTTTCAAATATTTATTTTTATTACTATTATTCATTTAGTTGGATCTATGTTGTCTGATTACTTAATTTGACATTTAAATTATATAAATTTGTTTTAAAGAAAATGTTGTGGATCAAAAGTCATACAGAAAAATCATATATTATAGGTGTTGTTATTAATTTCTATATATAATATTAGGCAGGAATATTGTGATTTAGATCATTTAGTTGGAGGGGAATGAAGCTGAGATACCTTAATATTATTTTGATATTTAAAAAAACTAATATATATATATATTGAACTGTTTTCGAATATGTGTATTCGAAACACCAGTCTCTTAGGCAGAGAAGAACATACTCAGAGAGTATGTATGCCCAAACGATAGCTATAAAGTATATAACTAACGTTACATTTCCAGGACATAGCTTCTTCTCGGCTGTTGAGTTGAACACCACATCCAAAGCACTTTTTTTGTTTGTGTATAACCACAGGTGCCAGCTGCTTATTCTAAAAGAATACTAAAAGAATAGACAACGCACTTTGAACAGTGGCCACTAACTCAACGACTAAATCCACGACTACCTCAGCTATATGTAATCACTAATAGATTATACTTAATTAGTGGTTAAAAGAATTTGTTAAAAAGAATTGACCGACAAATAAAGTTTAATTTTAAAGATAATTTATTAACTAACATTTATTTACTAAATTTAAACATTTTATACTTCTAATAAAACACACGCATATTTTACATTAACATTCTAAATAGTTTAAATATTCTTGAATATTTTCATAACAGAACACTGGGAATTTATCTACTTTGACTAATAATATTGATATAAGGATCACGCACATATTAACTCATGCACACACATAATAATGATAATAAAGGACTACATAGTATTTGAAATTTAATCACACACATCAATAGTTCATTTATATATTATATAGAGTTCATATAATTAGACTCTTGAAAGATTCGTACGAATTAATGCAATGCAATGGCTATTACAGTATAAATGAAATAAGCAAATGTTTTTACCTAGGCTTTTGAATGTAGACATAGAAATTTGTTCTCTTTGGTGGCTGCTTTCGATGAGGATATTTCCATTATGAATGCTTACCAGCTGGCTGGGACTTT
Source organism: Epiperipatus broadwayi (assembly GCA_028023455.1). Classification (NCBI taxonomy): domain Eukaryota; kingdom Metazoa; phylum Onychophora; class Udeonychophora; order Euonychophora; family Peripatidae; genus Epiperipatus; species Epiperipatus broadwayi. Next base: position 95,026 of record JAQFVV010007118.1, read on the forward strand.
TCCTTGATGAGTTTCCTGATTTTCACGATTATTACTATTGGAGACAATTAGATACTGACGGAGATTTTCTAAGATGTTAAGCTGACATTATTTCATGGGCAGATCTGCTGTTTTCTAGGACATCTGGGCTGGAGATAAACGTGCATTCCTAAGATCTTCTCAACACTGTATTTTGTTTGTTAACTGCTCAATTAATTTCTGAACTGCACTCACTCAATAAATTTGTGAACTGATTCACTGTCCGATAAAAAGGTCTATTTATATCTGCAACGTGTTGTCGAAATATTTCCGGTGATAATCATTTGATAAATGTGTTGTTTTATTTTATTAATAACCATTGCCGTGTTTTTAATGATAATCTTCTTTTATTTTGCATACATTTTTATTTATTTACAAATCGCACATATATACGCACATATATTTTTAATACAATTTACTATTTAGTTTTAACATTATTTTTTTCTTTAATTAAACTTGAATGAAAAGAGATTTGTACATTTTAACTTTTTAAACTATATTTTTACGAATACTAATAAAAACTCTTTACTTCCTTTTATAACCCTTAGTTTAATTTCTCTAACAAAACACCCCTCTCCCCTTCTGATTAATTAATTGTAGCTTTTTTATTTCAAAACTAACGCTAGAAAACTATTTGATTCTTATCCTTTTCTAAAACAAATTGCAATAAACTCTTCAACGTTTAATTTTATGTTTTTCTTTTATGAACGATTATTTTAATAATATAATTTTAGATAAAATTATATGTGCCTATATCAATATAGGTACATTACACCACCCTTCCTTTTGAGAGTAAAATGCGTCATTTTTGACCATTTTATCTCTGACAACATTAAATCTTAATTTATTATTCTTTCTAAGTTTGCTTTTTGGTATCTTTTCCTTTTTCATGCTAAGGGCAATCTCCAATTATGCTTTTCTTCTTTCTATGCTGGTAACATTGCTTACAATGTTTGTCCTGGATAATGACCATGAGGACAAACTAAATTTGTGGCACAGGAATCTGTTATAAATGAAGCTTCGGCTGCCGATTCTTTTGATCGGACTTTGACTAAGAAAAGGTGGCTGCAAATGGCAGGAATTTCAACTGTCCATTTCTGACTTATGCCCTGGAAAACGATTGCCGATTCTCTTGATCGGACTTTGACTAAGCAGCTGCAATGGCAGGAATTTTCAACTGTCCATTTCCAACTTATGCTTTGGAAAACAAGGTATGAGATATGGGGATTCTCCCCTGAAAAGTGACTTACGACTTACTCTGGTTGTTGCCAGTGTGCTTTTTAAAAGAGGAATGATCCCGGCCAATCCGTTGCGGGTACTAGAATTTATCCAGTCGAGAGCTTTAAACCTAATCCTTATCTAACTTATTTCAATACTATTCTCATCCCGTTAGATTCGAACCCTTGACTTTCATTTATATTATTTTTAAATTCATTACGAACATTATTTAAATATTTAGTTTTACACTAATCTTATAATATTATCTTTAAACCAGTACGAACATTTTAAATATTAGTTTTACGATACTTATTTTAAACCCATACAAACATTATCCATATCTTTATTTAATTACACTATTATTTTTAAACAATTACTTTAACTTCTTTATTTACATGCGTATATTCTAAAAAAAAAACTTTTATTTTATTTAATCTTACAATACTATTCTAAACTCTTACGAATATGGTTTATATTACAATATTATTTTTTAAACATTTGTTTACCTTATATATTAACGTATGTGTACTCAAGAGAGAAAAAAATACTGTTTTACTTTATTACAATTCATCATTATACAAATATCTATTTGACTAACTTAATTTTATTCTAGAAATTCCGTTATCTCTTCATTTATTTAAACCTACAACTTTACTTTTACATCATTAACTTGACCCATTTATTTAACTTGCTTTTATTGATTGATTTTTTTTTTATTTGAGCTGTTTGTTTATGAGCATTTCCTTAATTAATATGTGCATGGAGAAAAAAAATATTTTATTTTGCGAAGCCTCCATTATTATTATTTGACAAAATAATCCATCATTTTAAATAGCGAAATTCTAATTCAGGCTTTTCACCTACGTCAAAATAATTATATTAGACTCATAGTCCATTTCCGGTCCTTTTTGTTTATTTCCTTTACTATTCCGCCTGATTACTAACTCTTACACAATGTCTGGTGGCTCCTTTTTTCTTTCTACAAATTCTATAATATAAACTAACTTTCCTCTCTTATCGGTTCCATTTTTATATTTTATTGCTTTATCTCTTTCTCTTTTCATTCTGTTTTCGACTTCGTAACTCAGAAAACCTTTATACCTAGACAAACTCTGAATTACTTCAATCTGGGAATATTTTTTCTACACTTTCTCTTTGTTTTAAATCTACGTCTACAGCGAATGCGAACGTTTACTTTAACCTTTTTAAATTTTTGTAAAAACTTTTCTACACTATCTACTACCTTGAACTTATGTTTGTCTTCTATTTCTTGATCTACATTTGTGTCTAATTTATTTATCACAATGCTATCTGATTCTAATTCAAGTTCTATTACTTTTATCACCTCAACTTCCTTTTCAACTTCCTGACTTTCTTTAATTAAATCTAACTCTATAACTTCTTGGTTCTTCTCTACCTTTACCATTACCTCACATCTTATTTCTCTTACTTCTGCTCTGAGTTCTTTAATTTCTGTTTTAACCTGACTAATTTCTGCCTTCAGTTCTGCTTTGAGTTCTTCTTTGAGCTCTTGTTGACTTTGTTTAATTTCTTGACGCATTTCTTCCATCATATTCATCATCATTTTCATCATCATTCACGTCTCAGATACTTCTTCTTTCTCCTTTTCTACTAACTGGGGATTTTTAAAGTATATTGGGCTTTCTTTCAGATCCATTTTTAAAATTTTCAATTTCAAAGTACTAGCGCTGATGTTAAACTAAATTTAAATACGACTTATTTATTTATTTTTTCTTACTAAGATGGAAACTCACGCTAACTCCACCCTTTTAGTCCTTTTCTCTACCCGATCTAACACCTTAGCTCTGCCCAAATATCGACTGTCTCTGATTTGATAGCATAAATGTCAAAATCTCTTTTCCTTTCGAAAAAAAAATTTTTGGTCAATTCTTTTTTTTTTTTTTTTTTAAATTAAAACACTTTTACATACGTAGTTTAACTTTTTAGATTTTTATTTTCAACAAGAACAAAGTATTTAATTAACTGTCATTTATGACAAGTTTGTCCCACATTGGGTAAAGCCATTTGAACCAAGTTAGAATATGTGAATTCGAAACACCGGTCTCTTAGGCAGAGAAGAACATACTCGGAGAGTATGTATGCCCAAACGATAGCTATAAAGTATATAACTAATGTTACATTTCCAGGACATAGCTTCTTCTCGGCTGTTGAGTTGAACACCATGTCCAAAGCACTTTTTTTGTTTGTGTATAACCACGGGCGCCAGCTGCTTATTCTAAAAGAATACTAAAAGAATAGACAATGAACTTTGAACAGTGGCCACTAACTCAATGCCTAAATCCACGACTAGCTCAGCTATTTGTAATCACTAATAGATTATACTTAATTAGTGGTTAAAAGAATTGATAAAAGAATTTGTTAAAAAGAATTGACTGACAAATAAAGTTTAATTTTAAAGATAATTTATTAACTAACATTTATTTACTAAATTTAAACATTTTATACTTCTAATAAAACACACGCATATTTTACATTAACATTCTAAATAGTTTAAATATTCTTGAATATTTTCATAACAGAACACTGGGAATTTATCTACTTTGACTAATAATATTGATGTAAGGATCACGCACATATTAACTCATGCACACACATAATAATGATAATAAAGGACTACATAGTATTTGAAATTTAATCATACACATCAATAGTTCATTTATATATTATATAGAGTTCATATAATTAGACTCTTGAAAGATTCGTACAAATTAATGCAATGCAATGGCTATGACAGTATAAACGAAATAAGCAAATGTTTTTACCTAGGTTTTTGAATGTAGATGTAGAAATTTGTTCTCTTTGGTGGCTGCTTTTGATGAGGATATTTCCATTATGAATGCTTACCAGCCGGCTGGGACTTTTCCTTGATGAGTTTCCTGATTTTCACAATTATTACTATTGGAGACAATTAGATACTGACGGAGATTTTCTAAGATGTTAAGCTGACATTATTTCACAGGCAGATCTGCTGTTTTCTAGGACATCTGGGCTGGAAATAAATGTGCATTCCTAAGATCTTCTCAACACTGCATTTTGTTTGTTAACTGCTCAATTAATTTCTGAACTGCACTCACTCAATAAATTTGTGAACTGATTCACTGTCCGATAAAAAAGTCTATTTATATCTGCAACATGTTGTCAAAATATTTCCGGTGATAATCATTTGATAAACATGTTGTTTTATTTTATTAATAACCATTGCCGTGTTTTTAATGATAATCTTTTATTTCGCATACATTTTTATTTATTTACAATATATTACTGGTGTTTTCTAATGGTTACTAATTATCCCATTTAGCTTTAAGCATTATTTCACTTATTATTTATATATATTGTAATAATTGGACAAATATACCCGGATGTCACAATCCGTAAATACATTTGAACACACAGATCAACTTGAACAATCATCTGGTTTGACTATAATGTATAATCAACTTACATCAAATCTAAAAGTACTAGTACACCTATCTTTCATATCCTAAAGTTGATAGTGCCAAATGTAACAGTCTGGTCCATCCATGTATATAAGACAAAGAGAGCAAGATTGCATCTAACTACTGTCAGACCTAGGGTCTTCATGTAGGATGTTAGAGGTAACACAATGAAGTACCTGATTCATGATTACATCTATCTTTAATATACTAGCCTAAGCATTATCCATTAAAACTACATGTAATTTAAATCAATTCATCTAACATCTCACCACTCTCTTCAAAACCATTGCCTCAGATATTTGAACTCAGGAAGAATTCGCATTCAATTCTCTTAACAGGTATGTATTTATGCAAACTGTTAATCAACAACTAAAATAATAGATCCTATCTATTAGAAAGAAATAACCTTTATTTAATATTTTCTCACATGCTTATCAAACAATAATGTGGGTGGGTGTGTGTGGAAAAATACTGGTTATAGGATGGAATGTAAATGTTAGATTGAATGTAATGCTGGATTTAATGTAAATGCTGGATCAACAAAACTACAGAGACCTTGTTAATTAACAAAACTTCATAATATTTATTTACAAAAAAAAAAGATATATTCAAACATAAAATAAATTCTCAATCAATTTAGAAAAGAAAAATATCAAAAAAAAAAATATTTACAAGTGCAGATAAATTATTTGGATATATCCCTATGTAATTATAGTTTTATGTCTATGATGAGTATCTATCATTTCTTTACTTAAACACTTTAAAAGTATTCACCCTTTTCATGATAGACACCCATAATATAGACATCCATATATCCAAGATAATAAATAAAAAATTATTAATTAAAAGTGAGATTGCTAACTCAATGAAAATTTAAATGCAATCTCAGATGTAGTATGCAATTTTAAGTGTGGAAAAGTATAATAATAAAACAACACAGAATATAATAGAACAGAAAATTATAAAGAATATTAATTTAAAAATATTCATCATTCATTCATTATAAAGATTTTAAGAATACTGTTAGTAACACATATATAATAAACTACAAGTAAGTCATGTCATGTTGTGCCATTGATTATTTCAGTGTCTTTAAAAAAACTCTTACCATTTTATTTCAGTGTCTTTAAAAAAAACTCTTACCATTTAAATATTCTGTTAAGGTACTTAACTTTATGCTCATAACTGAAGTTCAAGTATTTTGGGCAGGGGTAACCTAGATTTTATTAAAAACAAAAAAGAACTTTTCGACCTTCCCCCCTACTCTCTTGATATTTTCTTATGTTGGACTGTTCCCTGTTGAATTAGAAATAGCATTTCCCAAATATAAGATAGAAATAATAAATAAAAATAAAAATACAGATTTATACAACAGAAAATAAAACATAATTTTACAATCTTTTATGAATCAATATGATCAGGCATCACTATTTTTCAGAGTCCTCTTTACACAAACAGTTCTTACAGTTTATGCATTTTTTATTATAGATGTTGAAAAACTCCTGATTAATTTTAGAAAGCATATCCTGAATTTATTTAAGTTGGCAGTAGGTAGTTTTATGTTACTCCTCACATAGATTTTCATCTTGTGTGGATCCAACTTCTCAGGCACTTAAATTGTAGACAGTTAAATATTAATACTTATATGGCCATAGTGGATAAAAGAAAATGCTCCACCCCAATGACAATTAATCCTTCTAGCCAATGTATCTCATACTTTAACTATATATACAGCTTTATATAAATATATATGCAGTTTGCATTTAATAAGAATATATTTATAGAGTACAGCTATCTATTGCTTGTAATATTGGCTATATAAACTTTAAATTAAATCAACTGTTCTGATTTCTTTTTTTTAGCTTTTTTTAAATGAAAATCATAATACTTTTTTTAAAATTTAAATTGAAAAATTATTTTAACTTATCTGCTTAATAAATTAGAATAATGTTCCATTCATTTCCTTTACTCTTTTCCCAAATGGCAAATTAACTAGAAAATCATTAATATTTGTTGAGATGCTGCTTTAAAAAAATGTCCATTTTGCAGAAAAATATTAAAATAATTGTTCTAATAAAACTTGACTTTTCAGTTCAAACTCAGAAGAAGAAAAAAAAGATTTTTAATTGTTTCCTTTTTATATCTAGTTATTCCTATTGTTTAAAAACTAGCATTCCAAGTATTGCATTTTTTAAAATATTTTTATATCAATTCATTTTTAAAAAAAAACAAATTATAAAATAAATTAACAATATTGTTTTATTATTCTCTCTTATATTCAGATATTACAATACTTGATTTATTTTTTATTGCTATGATCACTTTTTTTAAGTCATTGTCTGTTCAACACAATCCACAATACAATTATCAACATATATATATAAATTAGTATGATTTTTTAAGGTTAATATTTTCTTAGTAATAAAATTTTATTACTAATATATATGTGTTTTTCACTATAAATTACCCATCATTCCCAGTACTTAATATGTAGTTAATACACTGTTAAAAATATCAAAACATTTATTTTCTCCAAAAGTGTTCTAGCAAAAACTTATTTTATTAAATTTTTACATGCTAATTAAATAAAAAATTATTCATTGCTTCTTTAATAGTATTTTTTGTGCAAATAATAATAATATAACACCTTTTATCCATGAAAATATTAGAATTAATATATATATGTGCACTGTCTGCACAGATAATGAAGCTAGAACATATATATTTAAAAGTGAAATTTTAATTTACTAAAATAAACAAAAAAAACTATTAAATCAAAAAACTTAGTGCTTTCAAGAGACTACTTGCTCTCATACTCATAGATGTTGTAGTAACTGTGTGGTAAAAATGGAAATGGAATTTATGCAAATTGATGCAAATGGGTTACAATTGCCATTTCTGAGAAAGAGCAAAGCATGCTTCTCTCCTATTGATGGATTTGGGGTCACTAGCTATGTAAAATGCCTCTCTAATCTTGTGTTGGGCATTGTGGCTCTCAGAGCATACGATGCTGGCAGTGATAGGTTCGAATTTATGACCTGATATTTTTGTGTTTGCTTGGTTTTAGTTTTTATTGGCTACTCTATTGGCTATGTTAGTCTGGGTCTCCTCATAGTATGCAGCCTGCAGTTGGCTTGTGGGCTGATCATTTTGTACATCACCTGAGGAGTGAGCTCAGGTGTGTTTCTATGTTTTGACTTGTTTATAAGTCTGTTTATGTTCAGAGGTAACCAGTAGGCAATGCTAAAGTCTTTGGATAGTGTGTTGTTGAGGCATTTGTCAAGGGGTTGGATATATGGTATGAGAACTCTTGGCTTAATGTCTTTGATATGGTTATGCAGAATATTATAATAGAACTTATTGACTTTCCTGTTGTTGGCTAAATGTGAATATTCAATATAGATTAGTTCTGACTTTGAATTTTACTTAATAAAGACTTATTGTGTTACAATAAATATATTTTCAGTCATTTATAGATATTGGCTGGAAAATATTAGACTCAATAATAGTGTATTGTGTAAATAGGCAGGCTTTCATGATGTTATTTTAATAAAAACATTATTAATTTTATGGCAGCATAAAAGGAATTTGTTTATTATGTTTAGTTCTATCAAGGGAAAAGAAATCAATTTCTTGGATTCCAGGAAGACAAAACAATTGACATATAATAAGCAAATGCTTAATAAATATTGGGATAAATTACTTACATAAAATGAAAATATTAAATTACTTTTGAAAAGTAACATTATTTTTATAGTGAATTTAAATAAACTTTGCCTGCATTTAATTGTAAAAATTTGCATGTATTCTCTCTTTTCTCTCATTGTTATGGAAACAATTATAATGTTAAATATGATATTTTAATGAAAGTATTTATTTTGCTGAATACTGCTCTTATTATTGCTAATTAATAAAAATGTAAAAGATTAAGTTTTGAATGTGTCAATTGAGTATGAATAAATATTTATTGCAATTTAATAAATATTATTGTTTTTTAATCCATGGAAACCTGCTCAATGAATGACCATACTCATTTAGTTTACTAGCATAATTTATTGAATTTTACTTAAGGATAACCATGAAATCCTTTTATATTTTCATTGTTATGTTTGTGTGTTGAATATCTTTATTGTCCATGGAACTTCATTACTTAATAGACTACTCCTGCTTAATGGTTTAATGGTAGAAGAACTGAAGAAGCAGGACTTTATTTTTATTTTATTTTGAAATGATAAAAAGTTTAATATTTTATTGATGTTTATAATTTTTGCTTACGAGGTTATTATTTAAGTGCATATTATTTTATGTATTTTTTTATGATTTTGGTCAAACTTCTCAGAATATCAGTATATAATATTTGCATATATTAAAATATTATGTGCTCCCTTTTTCATATAAATTATATATAAAAGATATATTATTATGCTGAATGCAGGATAAGTAGATGTTTCTATTAGTTTATTTTATTGCTTGTTTTTTTTTTTTGCCTAATTTTAACTAAGCTATATTTAGCATTAATTATTATTTATCATCTTTCACACCTGTTAGTTTGTGGCTTTAGACTCTCTCTTTATTTAGGAATGCTTACCTTGCCAGTATTGTTAGAGATTGAGCTTAGACTCTCTCACCAGTTTATTTAGATATTTTGTAAGAATTTTATTGCTCTTATTGTATCCAAAATACATGATGCTTTATTAAGGCAAACCTATTTTGTATTTTTATCCCTGATGTGCATTCTCATCATTTCTTGACTAGTGACAAAGTTCTAGTTCATATTATTATCACCCTCAAAGGTATGTTGTGCACTTATTTATGAGCTATGCCATCATACATTTACTTTGCTTTTTCAGTTATCTCAATATAAATCTAGTTTGTTGTTGGTAATGTATATTGTAAAGCATGTGTAAGATTTTATCATGATTTTATTGTTGCAGTTAACTTATTTTTATCAAGATATTATGTGATGCCACTCTTGCCTCTTGTAGCATTCTTGGTTTATTTGGATGTGAATTATATATTGTTGATGTGTAAGCCTGTATTTAATTTTGCTGAGTTATGACATAAATATGATAAATAATTAATCTCAAAATTTTAAATTGTATCTTACGCATAAGTTAACAATATGTATCTCTTTTATCACTCCTTCATTGCTGGATTGGTAAGTTTATATTTTTATGCAATGTTAAATATTGATAAAAGGGACACTATTCATGAAAAGGACACTATCATTGTGTGAATGTTTTAATGTGTGAGATCTTTTTAGAATTTAAAGTGATAAACACTTTATTTTGATCTCCTATATAATTTTACCTCGTCAAATTTATTTATTTTTTATAGATCCATTTGTAATTTTAATCTTCTGATATATTTTTGAAAGAAAGTAATGTTTGTGAAAGCCCATGGCTTTGTGGACTTAAAGGATGTGTTATATTTGTGACTTGTTATTATTTGTTTTTCTGTGAAATACATATTTGCTTTTATTATTAAGAAATTTCTTATAGTCATTTTCCCACATCATCCGCTTATTAACCAGAAATCTAAATAATGATAAGAGTATTATGAATTATCTTAAGAATTTGTTGTAGGAATACATGAACATTAAAATTAATATAAGGGTCACTTTATTGAATTATATTTAATGATCAAAATTTCTTTTAAGAAAGAAATTATTTTGCTTAATAAAATTTATAATTACATATTATTATTTGAGATCACTTCAATCAATTTAGTTTGCTTATTAAAAGATCACTGTGTTTATTTATTTTAAAATTATTTTCCATAAATATGAAAGATCATATTTGTTATTCCATAATAAATTTAGCTTACGAAAGTACTTAGTTCAAATTTAGAATATGTTTAAGTAGATTTATTTTATCATATTTAGAATGGCTATAAAATCCCTTACCCATCAATAATATCTGAATGTCATCTTAGATTATTATTTATCTTATTCTAAATTTAGAGTGATTGTGTTGTATTTTATTTTAAATTAATAACATTATTATTACAATTGTAATAAGATAATAACTTAGGGATAAGTACATGTCTTAATTTTATTAACTAGGATTTCATTCTATATTGAATAGATCTTAAAAATCAAAGAGAATTTATTTTATGATTAAAATCAATCATATTGCCCTGAAATACCCTAACTTGTTTTATGAACCATATTATTTAAACATTATTTTGCTGAAGACAAATCCATTTTCAAAGATGATAATCTATGGTGTCAAAGATTTAAGAGAATATTTTCAAATTTTATAAAATTAAATATAATGTTTCATCTGATCATAGCAATGAGATATTTAAGAGATGGATAAAAAAAGATTGTAGTGGTAGTAGATGTTTGTAAGGGAAGAATTTTAAATATAGCCTCAATGGCATATGTTTGCAATATTAAGTCTTTTATTTGTACTAGAGCAAGTCAAGAGATCTCCTCCTTAACTTGTTTAAATATTGCTTTTTATTTTAATGATAATGCTTACCACTGCATTTCTTCTTTCTGTGGCATATGGCATTTTTCCTAAACCTGCTGAGCTTGGCCTATGCTATATATTTTTTTATTAACTGCAATATACTAGGCTACAATTTGTTTTGCCCAATGTGTTGATCTCTGATCAACTGGAAGTATTGATCGATTCTCCTGAATAAGTATTTGGGCTATTTTATCAGTTTGTTTCCTATAACACTTTATATAATGGAAATTGGATAAAAAAAGATCAAATCCATAATTTATAAATAAAAATATAAGATAATTATTAAGATAATATATTAGCAACACCAAGTGTATCACAATGTCAACAAATATATAAAATATTTATTGACTTATGAATTTTATAAAAATAACTATGTTAACAAAATAAATATGCTATTCGTAAAGATTCTCCATTAATTATTAATGATATAATATAGAATAAGTATAAAAAATAAGTATATATTATACATTTTCATAATATATTCATATTAATAGTAATAATAATGTTTATCTAAAATCCTATATGGTTAATAGCTCAAACTTGACACCAAAAATAGCATAAAAAGTATTTACAAACATTTCTTTTCTCCATACCATACAGAGCAGATTATAAAATTAATATTAACTTATATGTCTTTATTATTAAGATTATTAAGTACCTACCACAATTATCTATTGCAAAGTTAAAATGAGAACAGACACACAGGACCATGAATTTAACATCTACATATTATAATTACTACTAAATTGTTAAAATATCATTAATTCTGATCTGGCCAAAGCTAAGGTCATTACAAGCTTTCAAGCAAAGCAATGCTGTAAAAAGATATAAAAGTTATAAATTCTTTATATATATATATATATATATATATATATATATATAATATATATATATATATATATATTAACATAAATTGATTCTATGATTGTAAAAATGATGATAATTAATTTTAGCAAAACTGGAAATTAAATTAAATAATCAAAAACATGGTCATACATGTCTGCTCATAATTTCATTTTCTATAATTACCTACTATATGAGTGTAATAATCTTAATTAAAAAGATTTACAATATTAATACCAATATAGGCAGTGATGTGTATATTTTTATTAATTATCATTGGTGATGTTGTTTTCATCAAGATAGATAGATAAAGATGAATTAACATAAATAAATAAATATATTAAAATTGTATTGATAGACAGAGGTGGATAAAGAGAGATAAAGAAAAGTGAGAGAGGACTAGAATAAAATAGAAAAGATGAAAAATAAAAGAATAAAGGAGAAGAAAAGGAAGATAAAAAAGTGGAGGGCACAAGTAAAAGAAATAGAAAACCTAAAACAGATCAAAGAAAAAATAAGAGAGACAATGAAAAAAGTGAGAGGGCAAAATAGAAACAAAATACAGCAGAGAATGTATAAGAAAATGGGAAAGTGAAATCAAAAGGGAGAAACGGAGGAGGGTAAAAGCAAGAAAAAATAAAAAAGTGAAAAGAAAAACTAAGAAAGACTAAGAATGATAGGAAGATAGATAAGATGGGTAAATGGATGGATGAATTATTATAAATTATTGATGGATAAATAACTAGATAGATAGAAAAATAATAGATAAAAGAAAAATGGATGGGTTGGTTGATAGATAAATAAGTAGATCAACAGTAGTTAGATAAAAAATATGTAGACAGATGAGTACAGAGAGAGCTAGATAGGTAAACAGACTGACAGACAGATAGGTAGGTAAATAGGTAGGTACATAGATAGTATGTTGGTATATATATATAAAGAGAAAGACAAATAGGCAGATAAATAACTAGAAAGATGGCCAGACCATATAGTTAAGTAAATAAACATCACATGATCACCATATTAAACTGGCAATACGTATAGAGAGTTTTGCCTGTTTTAATATAGTTAAGTAAATAAATAAATAGGTAGTTTGATATATTTCACATTATGTTCATCTATCAGCTATTCTTTAGATAGTGTGGAAATCATAAAACAAATTATATAAAGCAAAGTAATTATATTGTTAGTGGAATAAGTAATATATAATTCTTTACAGTACATTAGATTATAATAATAATAATAATAATAATAATAATAATAATAATAATAATAATAATAATAATAATAATAATAATAATAATAATAATAATAATAATAATAATAATAATAATAATAATAATAATAACAACAACAACAACAACAACTTCGTTATGTGTAATGTATATTATAAATATGTACGCATTTGTTAGTCTTTCTTAACTTATATCATTGCATAGTACACACAAAATAAAGTTACGTAATGTGATGTAATCAAAGTAAAATGATTATTCTGCTATAAGTATAATTGTACAATGTATATGTTTAACATATAATACCAGTATTTTATAATATAATGAATTATGACTATTATTGCTTGCAGTTTATCTTTATTGCAGAAGATAACTATATCACATTTATTATTAAATTGGCTTATAACAATAAGTCAAAGTACAAATGTATACTTATGTGTATATATGTGTGTGTGTGTTTAACTACATGATAGCTATTTCCATCATCTAACTGAATTGTTAAATGTTTTTAGAAAAATTCGAACTATTTTTTCTCTTCTACAGTTATTGTTGGCATGATTAATAAGTTTAATATGGAAATTAAATTAGTTAATATTAAATTAACGTGCGCTGAATCTAAATAGATGTTCTAATGAACTAGACTTGTCTGTGAATGAAAATAGTCGTATATTTATATATTTGTCAGTAAGGATCCTCCAGATTTATCTACTTTTTTTTAAGATCATTATTAACCATCACACTAGGAATTGATTGCTTTAAACTTTTTATCTTTTGATTTTTAATCGTTTTATATTCTTTTTGTTGTTTTTCAATGGCGTATCTAATTTTTTTTTTTTCATATGTCACATGCGTTTACGGGGAAGCGAAACCGGGCCAGCTGCTTGGAAGGCAGCTATGCTAACCACTAAGCCACCAATGCTTGACAATGGCGTATCTAATTTATATCAATGAAAATATGTCCTTCTATATTCTCATCGTATTCCATTGATGCAATTATTTTTCAGCATATTGAGTTTAGGTAATATATTGATTGCATTTTTTTAGCTTGTCTTCTACTCCTGTGTTTTATGGATTCACTATACCATTATTTTTATTTTATTTTATTTTAACAAGTTTTTTAATCATCAATAAACTTTCATGAAGAATGTATCTATTCATTAGTTGTTGTTTTTTTTTTCAAATTACTGGCTATGCAACAAACTTTGTGTGCTTTGATTTATAGTGATAGTACAATTCCACTTTTTATATTTGTAATGACTAATATATGCTAGTATATTAATGTTGGGGAGGGAGAGTTTGTAAACATCAGTATTGATATTAAGTGAGATAGAACATCAATGCCAATTTGGTTCATGTTTTAATTCTGTTGTGAATTTAAGTAGATATGTTTTTTTATGTATATTCAAAGTGTTTGTAATGAGAATTTATTGTGTAAATCTATATTGAATGTATCATTGTCAAAGTGAAATCAGCCTTTTGGTGGAGATGAAATGGTACTTATGGTTGTGGTTTCAAATCATTTAATGTTAATATTACTTGTGATGTTTTAAGAATAATGTTGTAGCTTCATTTCTATCACTGGAATAGAATATTTTGCCACTTTTTTGTATTGTTCTGCTGAGAGAAGATGTATTATTTTGTTGTTATAATTAGTACTGTATGTTGCTGATTAACAAATTACACTTATTAAAGCAGGAGAATAAAGGAAGATGGCAAGATATCAAACAACAACAAACAATGCTCAGAAAACATTCACATGTATTTCATTGATAGTGAAAAAAATAAATAAATATTTTCAGCAAAATTCCTCATCTTTATGACCAATCTAAAATCCCTAAAGATTATTTTCCATTAAGACCTATTGTTAGTTTTAAAAAATTCACAAAGTCAAAATTATCAAAATTTTTCCCTTAGTACTTTTGCATATAAGATACAAACTTTTGTCAGAAAGTCTAAGTATTTTGTAGAATTAATCAAGAACATGAAAATAGAAGTGACATTGTAGTAAACTTTGATACATCAGCAATGAACCCAGTGATAAAGTAATTTCTACTATAAGAAAAAGTATCCCTATTATTAATATATTAAAAGTCTTAACATCCTTCACAATCAATAACATACTGTCTATACCAGGGGTCAGCAACCTTTTAGTAGTGTGGTGCTGAACCTATGTTATAATGTTATTCCATGTGCCAACATGATTTTACCAATCTTATTATATTATCAAAATTAGTTCAGTTATAATGGGCTTCAAAGTTATATATAATATTATAGTATATAATATATACAACAATATAATATATACTTTTGAAGTCCCTTATAACTGGATCTTATATTATTGGTCATTCAATATTTTAAAATACTTAGAATCATGTAAAAAGTACCTTTTTTTAAATTTGTAATTTTTAACATATACTACAAATTATAAATTACAATTTTTTACCTATACAAATATATAATTTAAATAAGAAAAAATATCATGAATTTTAATATGATTAGTCATTTCTATTATTAAAATAAACTAATGTGAACCTTGCCCTTGTACCTCTTTGCTCAGTTGCTCAATGTCAGATATGTAATTGGTCACTTTTAGCTTCATGCATGCTTCTGAATGTTCAGGTGTTAGGCCACTTGTGAACTCAAAATATTTTTCATACATGAGAAAATTTGTTCACATAAGTAAGTTGAACTAAATGCTGAAAGCAGAGCACAAGCAGTTTTTTTTAAAAGAATTAAATCTTTCAGGTAATGATATACAACAATTGAAAATGACAGCTAACTTTTCTAGACAGTTCCCTTCAAGAGTTTTCCGCAATTCTACAAATTTAGTTTTCCACAATTCTGATGACATTAATTTGATTAATTCAATTTCAAAACTATCAATATCCATCCATCCAAAAAGAGATAAATCAAATGGAGTCATCTTTAAATCAATTAATTTTGATGAGGAAAGAAAATATGGGTGTGTCTATTTGGAAGTCTTCACATCGTTTGGAAAATTCTTCTCTGAGAACTTCAATGTATTTTTGAAGTTTATCTTTGTTAATGTTAAATTGATTTGCATGGTCTTTACATTTGGAAAATACTTGTAGGTGTTAGTGGTAATATCATGCCAAAATATATCTAATTTTGATGCAAATCCTTTCCAGTATTCAAAAAATTCTAGTACTGTTTGACCCTTCACTTGCAAATGCAAATTTAACTCATTCAGGTGTTGAGTTATATCAGTCAGAAACATCAATTTGCATAACCAGTCTTCATCATTTATTTATTTCAGACCTGATACAAACCTGTTCAAGACATTACCTCGACTAATCTAACAAACATTGCTGTATAGAAGGAAGTCTATATATACACTATTCATTTCTTGCAAAAGGGATTTAAATTGCCTATGTGTTAATAAAGAATGAGAAAGTATGAAATTAATTATTTTAATGACAATGTCCATTATAGAATTCAAGCATTGTGATGAGATTTTTGCAACTACATTTTTCTGGTGTATAATGCAGTGGAAACTCAATATTCAATGTTTAATATGATTTTCAAGAAGTTTAACAATTCCCTTTTCCCTTCCAACCATTGCACAACTGGCATCAGTAGTAACACTAAATATTTTATTTGTTAATTTTTTGATTTTCAAAATATTTAAATATTGCAGTGAAAATATCATATCCCTTTGTTGTACCAGTAAGAGGAATCAAGCAACAGAATTCTTCATAAATATTATTGTTGTCACAATATCTTGCAACTATTGCTAGGTGCACCACATCATTTACAACAGTGCTTTCATCAACAGCAACAATGAATGCAACAGCTTGTTGTAAACTGGTTTTCTGTTTTGTTGTTATATATTTGGCCATGTCAGTTATTCTTCTTTGAATTGAACTTGCAGAAGCTGGTATTTTTCAAATTCGAGACAGTATCGTTTGCTTATTTGGTACATCACTGAATAAGATTTCAGCACTTTTCAAAAACGTTTCTTTGATGAATTGTCCATCTGTGAAAGGTTTGCCTTTTGAAGCCACTCAATGAGCAATTGTATAATTACATTTGGTGGCTTTATTTTGGGTTCCAATTATTTGACTAAAATAAGTAGTTTGTATCTTAAAGGAAAAAACAGCTCTTTTATAGCTTCATTTTTATCATCTGAGTTTTTAAACATGAACACATGTTTAGTTTACTTTGTACACTTGAGGTACGACACCCAACACTTTCACAGCATAATGTATACACAGCATGATCTTTTTGCTGTACAAATCCATATTCATTTGTCCAAGTCTTGAAAAGAGCAAGTACCATATTTTTGTCTTTTGTGGACATTTTGCGAATCTCTCAGTTAATATGCCATGAGAATCTCTTTTTTGAAAGAAGGGCCACCAAAGAGTGTCGATTATTTACCATTCAACTACAGAAAATAGCTTTCTAGAATTGATAACGTAATAAGCTTTTTATTTGGATTATGATCTCATTTTTTAATATTATCACAAGTAAAATGTAAATATATAGAATTTATTTCACTTGCAAACAAAAATATCTTAAGTCAAATGTATTATTTTCTGATAAATAATGATTTAATTGTAAATTCAATGGTGAATGTAAAAAAAAAGGCTTTGTAATTAATATATATTTTTTTACTATTTCAATTTATTTCGAGTGCCATTGATAATTGTTGACGTGCCAAGCATGGCATGGGTGCCATAGGTTGCTGACCCCTGGTCTATACAGTGCAGAATTCTTCCAGCAAAATTTAAATGAATAGATTTAAATTTTATATGGAAAAGCTTTAAGTCATAGCCATAAATAGTACTTCAACTCCACCAAATTTCAGGCTTTGGTATATCAATAACCTTTCACATGGTGAAGTTTTAATACAAATATTCTAGAAACATGTTAATAACATATCATTTTCAATTAAATTTATAACAAAATTTGTACAAGAACAAAATGTTGTATCCCTATATATTCTTGTAAAAAAATAAAAATTTCTGCTTATGTTCTCATATAGACAGCAAAATACTTAGAAAAATGTATCAGTCATGATAGAAATATAAAATATGGAATTATGCTATTACTATGAGTTTTTCAGAAGCCAGTTACTTGATAAAAGAAAGGTTCAATAAGCTCTTATGAAAAATGGTTATCCATTAGCTAGAAAACATCAAATGCAAAAACAATAATAAATACGGTAGTATTATGATAGAAAAATTTTTAAAAAACTGCAATCAATATAGTATCAGAACTGCTTTTCAAAGACATAGTACACTGCAATGAATTTTAACTGCTATGAAATTCAAAACTGAATTCCTAAAAAGCAAAAACTGCATCTATAAAATCCAATGAATGTGGAAAGACATATATTTATGAACTAGTTAATCTATCAAAAGTCAAGGGAAATATTAATCACATTAGCGCAAAAAAAAAAATGTTTAAAATTGCAGACTTTTATGTACTTATAAACATATGTTAAATTTGGAAAATATAAAATTATTAGGTAAAGTAAAAAGAAGAAAATTTAAAGAAGCTGCTCACCTGTCAATGGAACCTAGTTTGATAATCCATTATACTTTGAAACTATTCATTTTCATTGCTCTTAAAAGATAAAATTAAATAAATCATGAAGATCCTCATAAATAAGTATATTAAATTTCCACTGTCTAAGGCTTTTGATTAGAGACCATTTTAAATTCACTATTCATAAATCTAAAGATTACCAGTTCAATTTCCATACTAATTGTCACTGGATAATATGTAAACATCATAGAATTGAAAAAAATAATATTCCTCAAAACTTTGTGTTCAATATTAATCTGGTTTATGTTATTAATATTAAAATGTATTTAAAAATATATAAAATTATAATTTTTTGATAATATTTAACAATTTAATTTGATGATAGAAATGGTCCAACATATAATTATAAGTAAAATAGTATTGCCTTCAGTCAATCATATATATCTATGGATTGGAGATGCAATATCTACTATATTTTGTTTCAAGTTCTCTTGCATAAATTGTATATCATATATAATAGCTCATGGTTTTGTTTGATAAGCTTTAATTACAATAGAATATTGCATATGTGCAGTAATTTTTAATATGCACACACATATATAACACAATGTTCTATATGTTTGGTATGCATATATAAAGATATAAATTAAGATTATAGTATAATAAAATTAAAAATAACATAGTTATTAATAATAAATTGAATGAGCACATTTACAGATATATCTTCAGTGTGTGTGTTTACTTATTTGCATATTTTTAAAAAATAAAAATAATAACAAACTAACTGTATTGTATCTTAATTTTTTAAAATAAAATGACTAGTGACATGTCAGTTTTATCACAATTAAATAGTACTATGTCGTATACTTTTCTTTCAATAACTTTTTAACACCTATGAAAACAAAATGGCAGCATAATTATTAGTGAATTACAGGGTTTCTAGATGTTTTGATATTCTTTAAATTTTTAATGACTTTGTAGTTACCTCTATTTGCCATTACTCATTTTAGGTTCTCATTAAACTTTTCAAACTTTAAGTTTTTGATACAATAAAATAATAATGTACAGTTCCTTTTTTTCTGCCACTACTAAATGGATAACATTAATTTTATTGTTTAAAAAATATACTATACAAATTTTATTAAATTTTATAAAACTTTTGGTTTTATGCTTAGGAAACATTTTATGTGAAATCTTGTATATATTAAATTCTGATGTAAACAAAAAAATGTTATTAATAAATGAATTACATACAGCACTTTGAAATAAAAAAATGGCTGCTTTATCATAAAATTTATTAGATTTATTAATTTTGCTGTTATTATATTTTATTTATTTACACTTTTCATTGTTAATTAAAGAGGATTTGAACCCAGACTTTCAAGATCCCTACAATTATCCACTCTATACAATATAACCAAAACACATGACATATATTTGTGAAAAATATAAATATACATATTTCATGCTGAACCAGCAATCATCAGTTGGTCCAGATCATCATTTCCCATATATATATATAATCAGTGCTTGGTTTATATTAGCAAATCTACATATTTTAATGGACAGACTTAATTCCTCTCCACTATCCAACACTTCAGTCATCCATATTACTGAAAATCCAATTATGGAATGTTCAAAGCCCTTGATGATGCTAATATTATAGTCATATCCATGTTGACCTTAAGTCAATTTGTTCCCTCATATGTAGCACCTTAATATGTCCATTTAAATACACAGAAGATGGATGAGAAGAATATAAGCTGAATATCTAGGTTATGTATATATATTACCTTTTAATGTTGTTCTTGTTACTTTATTTTTGATAGTGTATAATTGAAGTAGTGCATATTGATACAATATATGTCAATGCTTTATTGCATGTATTTCAAATGATTATTTTCATCATAAATAATCATACAGTTAAATAATATACAGTTAAATCTTGAAAAAATTAAAATTATAGCGCACATTATTTATAGGCACAACACAGAATAGTAAAACTTTAGCCAAATTATTTTATAATTAAAAAAGTATATGTATAATAAAATTAAATTTTCCATTACAAAAAGAAATTTCTTCATATTTTCTTCCAAATCTAAAAATCTTATTTTTTCACTACAAGATAAAATAATTTCAGTATGCATTAGTTTAAAAATTCTGCTAAAAATCTGAATTTTTCTAATAATGGAAGTGAACAGAGAAACATCCTCAATTTTTAAAACTGAGATCTTTAGATTGGACTATATAATTAGAAAATAGGTTTAAAGATAAGACGACCATTCTTATCTTTTCAAAAGTCTTTATCTTGTGTCTTAGTTCAAGTTACATTGTTGAAATATTATAAAGAAACAGCGCAGTGCATGTGTTAGAATGAAAAATACTTACTGTTTACGTTACAAAGTGTTTTAAACCAAACTAACCACTTCTTTAATGCATATATATGTGGGTTCGTGCGTTTATATATAGATGTGTGTATTATATATTTAATAGATCTAATATCAGATGTACACATAATACGATCTTTATATTAATTACATTTGATCAACAATAACAATTTGTCATATTTGCCAATTTTTTAATAATTTATTGTAGCATCTTACATTTAGAGCTATATAGTAATAGGAATAAAGCAGTATATCGTTTGCGTCATCGTAATCTAGATTAGATATTTATTTTTATAATACTTGCCAAAGGATAGACAACGATTGCTGCAAATACCGAGTGATAGAAAATTTAAAAGAATATATATATTTTATTCTAGTTTTAAAGAAAAAAATCTTAAAATCAAATCGAAAGTTCTGACAGTTTTAATAAATTGTGAAATAAAAGTCCTTTATAAAATTATATTAGTAACGTGAATAGTTTTTTAAGTTACGATAATAAAGCTGTCGTCAAATCATACACATAATTTAAAAATTATCGACAATTTTTTTTTTTTTAATAAGTAGAAGAAAATAAAAAAATCACAAATTTTCTTTCACATTGGCAACTTTTTTCATACTTTGTCAAAAGTCATCTCAAATTTCTAAAACCATTTGATTTTTTAAAAAAATATGCATAAAATATTAATAATAAAATTATTTAATTATTGTAAACAAAGATGTGATGTATTATGGCTTCTCCTTAAACGAAGTCAAGAATATCTCAGCAATTATGCCCAGATAAACCTGTTAGTCACTTTCTTTTACATTCCCCACTCTAAATTTACCCATAATCTGCTCTATCCCATTTCCACAACATAATTTTTGTCAACTCTATAACCTTTATATCTAAATCCCCCTTATCTTTTCCCAAACCCAGCATAAAAACCAATAATTCACTTTCTGTATAATCACTCTTTTCATATTTATTTTTCCACAACTTCATTATATGTACCCTTTCTGTTTTCAAACATTTACATTCAATTAACAAATGCCAATATTTTCAATTCCTTCCTTACATAATTTACAAAATAAATCACCCATATTTTTCCATTTACATGTATATTCTTTTGAAGCTAAAGATCCCATTCGAGCCTTAAACAATAAACTACTTCCCTTACTATTATCATATATTAACTCACACTGTATGAAGACAAAACTCTTCATACAGTAGTGCCACCCTGTGCCAAACAGAGTAATCAATGGATGCCAGAAGGCTTGTGCATAAAATCCCTATCTAGTGCCTACTCATCCAATATCCCCAGACTAGTTTCTGGCTTTTGTGGCCATCATCAGTGAGGAGCCTTGGATCTGAGAGCACTGCACCTAGATCTTAGGATCTAATGCAACCCTCCAAAAGCCACCTTTTAACTCTACTTTACTACAAAACTATGAGAATGAAATTGAAAACACAATAATATTTTCAATCTAAGCTCAATAGCTTATATAGTCATATGGGTCTGAACTCAATTCAGCACCCATACATTTTGGTGTCTTTGGCTCTTAAACAACCATAGCCACCACTATCCTATTAGGCAGGATTGGTGTTAAACCACTAAACATCACATGATCACCATCTCTATACTAGCACATAATTGTTGTAAACAAAGGCAAAACTCTTCATACAGTAGTGCCACCATGTGCCTTCTTGCATCCATTGATTACTCTGTTTGGCACAGGGTGGCACTACTGTATAGAAAGTTTTGCCTTTGTTTACAACAATTATGTGCTAGTATAGAGATGGTGATCATGTGATATTTAATTATTATTAGTGGCATATGTGATATACAAAACATCCATATATGTATAATGAGTATGCTTTATCTGAAAACATGATATGCACATCTATTGCTCAGTATAACATTATTACATTGTCTATGATAAAATTTGTGTTAATAATAAAATTGTGCTAACATAATTTTCATACTTTATATACATTTGTGCTAGATTGAAAATCAATTTTATCATTAAAAAATTCCTACATTATTTGATTTACTGTCTTCTTAAAAATACTATTGACATTATTCTCACAAATTTCCAAAAAAAAAAAAAAAAGTTAATATAAGTGTAATCCTATGAAATACAGGCCACAATGAATTAGAAAAAAATGGACACAACATGACAAAATTTTGTATAATCTATTCAGAATTTTCTGAGTTAAATTCTCAAGATTGCAGAATCAGAGTAATAAAACTAATATAAGTTATAATATTATAGCAAGAAGAAGCAGGCAATAATAGGAAACTACCAACAATATTTTAATGAAATTTTCCATTCTTCGGACCATTCATGCTAAAAAAGAAATACAACACAATTTCTTTTTGGCAGCTATATATTTTAGTGATTACATGTCAGACTGTCATAATAAGGCATACACGTTGCCTTGACTTCAAATCATTAATGTTAAAAAAACTTTGAGTTATTAATTTGAATATGTAATGTGATTAAAATATGACCATTGAATATTTGTAGTGTAAAAACACTGGTTTATATCTAGAATAATATCAAAAATGAATAAATTAGAGAATCAATATATGCTGCTATCTGATGTTCAATGATTGCCTTTTGAATAAAAATAAAGAAGATAACTTTTGTCTCATGCAAATTATATGTAAATTAAAAGAATCACTGCTATCATAAATAGTAATTTAAAGTGAGAATTCTACTCTCATGCTTTCCTCAACAGTACTTCAGATTTGCTCATATAAAAGAATTTGAGTCTTAGGAATAAGAGGATTCCTTTTATTCCTGCATAAATACTATATCTTGTATTGTAGAGGGAAGTATTCATTTATTATTCAACACTCTCAAAAGACGCATGCACAATTAGTTTGAAAGGCTGATCTTTGAATGTAATACAATTGTACACATAGTGTCATATAAAATAAATGCTATTTACTTATAATTAAGTTTCAGTTAGAGTGACATTCAGTAAATTCTAGACAATTTCACCGACGTCATTCATTCAAACATCGTAAATAGTAATTTAAAGTGAGAATTCTACTCTCACGCTTTCCTCAACAGTACTTCAGATTTGCTCATATAAAAGAATTTGAGTCATAGGAATAAGAGGATTCCTTTTATTCCTGCATAAATACTATATCTTGTGTTGTAGAGGGAAGTATTCATTTATTATTTAACACTCTCAAAAGATGCATGCACAATTAGCTTGAAAGGCTGATCTTTGAATATAATAAAGGAAATAAAATCAAGATTTCTTTTATTTTATTATAATCATTAAATGTTTGAAAATAAATATTGTAAATTATTCTGTTGATTAAATCTAAAATAATCCTTAATGATAAAAATAATAGAGATCAAAAATCTTCATCACGATTAGTTTAACTTTGATTAAATGAACTAAATAAAGTGATAAAAAGCATATTACTAAGATCTTATCTTTTAACAAGGTAGGCCACTGACCAAAGAAATATTTGTACTTCAGAATATGAAGTTTATTTATCCAGTTTGAACTTTAAGAAAATTATGAAGAGTATATATAAAAATTATAAAAAATTATTTTTGAGATCAGATTTGTAAAACAGATTTATATCTTATAAAATTACCTTTTATCAGAAAAGGCCAAGCTGTTAGATATAAGTAACTACTTTGTTAAACATATACAAGTAGTTTAATTGCATATTGCTTGCATTGGCATGTAATTACAAACAATTTTTTAGAATCCAGTCTTGAGATTTATTTTGAATGCATTAATTTTAAATAAATAATTTGAGTAACTTTTTTACTTACTATTTATTGTATTCTTTTAAAAGTGTGAATTTCTTAATTTTTTCTTTTTGAAATAATCTGAAAGTAATGCAAATACTTATATATGTTTCTTTTTTTCATCTTTTCGGTTATATTTCATAGTTTTCTATTAAACATAGCAAAATAAAAAGCAAGCATTTGTGAAAGTATTAAATAATAGCAACTTCTGGAATCTAGTGTCTTTTCAGAATAAGAATTTTATGATTTGCATGACTGGATGTTTCAGAGTTTTAATCATAGATTACAACAATTCCAATGAATTATTTTGCAATTATTATTATTCAGAGCTTCAAATAAAAATTATGATTTGTTTAAGAAATAAATAATTATTTAATATTTTGGAAGTATCATGGAGGCCATTATTTTAAGTTTATAATAGGAGACTTTGCACAAGTATTTTTAAATAAAATAAGATATGGTAAGATTATTTTAAAAACAAATACGAGGTCTAGACAAATATATTTATTTCAAAATATATGTTGTGTACTAGTAAACATTTTGAAAATCAAATACTTATCTTTTTTTTTTTTAATTATAACATTGTAGGAATAAAAAAAATATGACAAATATTTAGTAGATTTATATATATAGGAATGTGTTACACACACACAGAATTATTACTTTTATTGTTATTATTTTAAGATAAAACTATTTATATACATACACATAAGAAAAAGTAATTCATCCCAATTTATTTTATTTCATCATGTGTTACTTTTTATTCTGTTCTTTGTTTCATTGTTTTTTGTCTTTTTTTTTTCTATTTTTATTTTTTATAAAAATATAAGATGTTTTTGATTGAAAATTACATCACAAAAGTACTATTAACAAACACAATTGAGATGTAATAGGCACAATGAATTTAATATGAAAGATATGCAACAATAATGCCTGTTTTTAGACTAAATAATTTTTCACACATTTTTACACCTTATATATATATGCACATGTTTGTTTTACACATGCATGTATACATAAGCTAAAACAGATCCTATAAACTTCTTACATAAGCGATTTATTTTTTAACAATAATTTATTCTTACCGATCAACTTCCAATTGTGAAATAGCCATTTCAAAAATTTTAAATCCAAAAAATTTCAATATCTATATTGTTTATTAAATGTGTAATAATTTTCATATTTTAATTCTTCATTTCTTTCTATTCAGAAACCATGATTCCTTATTTCTAAAAGTAATAAGAATAAACTTATAGTTTTTTTATTATTGTTAAATATATATATATAAAATGTTCAGATACAGGGATTTTAAAATATGTAAGCTTTATATTAACAATATTTTAAACAAATATAATTATTCTAACTCCAGAAAAAAGATCAAACTATAAGGAATAAAAAGTTTAAAAGGATTTTTGCAAATATTATACAAACTAATATATAAGCCACATGCATAACACATTAATCTATTAATCTCTTAAAAAGCAAATAAAAAATTTCAGCTAATGTCTATTATAAACTGCCATCAGCGATATCTTTGAATGAAAATAATGAATGCTCCATTTTTCATGTTGTCTGTAAAATAATTTTATAATGAAATTAAAGTATAGCTTAAATATTTTTTTTAGAATATCTATTTCTACTCATTTGCTTTATGTGCTAAAAACACAGAAGATGCTCTTACAGTAATTGATGTAATATGATCACATCTAATAAGCTAAAAAACAATAATGATTGTTTTTTATATATTTTTGTAATATTAATAAGGATATTTATATAAAAAATTTCCAGTACCTTTATATTATTTTAATAAGAAAAAATGACTCACTTCAATACATATAAATTTAGCAGAACAATAGCTCCTTATGGAACTAATTTACTTGAAATAATTATGGCACTATGATGAAATAGTCTATTTTTAATGAAAAGAGGTCAAATCTTTAGTACCGATTAGCTGAATCATCAAAAAATTTGAACTTTTAAGGATTTATATTTCACAATCTTAAGAATATTGAGGGAACAAATTCTTCTGAAAATAATTATAAACATACATCTTTGGTTATTGAGAAAGATTGGTGGACATAATATATTCAGCCAATAACACATTATTACAATGAAAAAATTACATTACAGGTTAATATATATCTGAAATTGTCAGTATCAAGACAATTTATCATGATCTTCAGAAGCAGAATATTCATGGGGCAAGATATTGGCTTCTCAGTAAATTCTGTCTTAAAAAAAAGTCTTGAAACTAATAAATGAATGACTAATAAAAATATCTCTTAAGAACAAGGAAATTATTGTTTGCACTTTTTCCAATTTCAGGAAAAATTTAAATATGGAAATCACAAAAAAAAAAATTATTAATTAAAATGTCTTATGTCCATATCATCATACTTTTTATTCCAATTATTAATCATGGATGCACAATAGATAAAAAAAAATATTTCTATATTTTACAAAATCAGATTCATTCCTACATGCAAACATTGTTTCACAATAATCCTGCTATTTTTTTCAAAATGATAATTTTTTGATTGTATGTGTAAACAATGGTTTAAGAATATTATCCGTCTGTTTACGTAGTACCTAACCATAAAGTAGTGATATTTTATTATTGCGATAATAGACCATAAAGTCATAATAATTGGCATTACTATTTTTTGCAATGTATTTTTATATCAATTTTCTTACAAAATCTAACATAATTCACTGGTATACTCTTTGCTTCAAATTTACTTAAAATGTATTTCATTCCAATATCAGCCTTTCAAGCTAATTGAGCATGCGCCTTTGAGAGTGTTAAATAAATGAATACTCTCTTCTTCAATCCGAGATATAGCATTTATGCAGGAATAAAAAGAATCCCTCTTATTCCTATGACTCAAATTCTTTTATATGAGCAAATCTGAAGAACTTCTGAAGAGAGCGTGAGTAGATTCTCACTTTAAATTACTATTTACGATGTTATTTGGCACGGCGCTAGATAAAATATTTGCTTATTTACTCATAATTAAGTTTCAGTAAGAATGACGTCTAGTAAATTCTAAGTAATTACACCGACGTCAGTCAGCCAAATAACATCGTAAATAGTAATTTAAAGTGAGAATCTACTCATGCTCTCTTCAGAAGTTCTTCAGATTTGCTCATATAAAAGAATTTGAGTCATAGGAATAAGAGGGATTCTTTTTATTCCTGCATAAATGCTATATCTTGGATTGAAGAAGAGACTATTCATTTATTTAACACTCTCAAAGGCGTGTGCTCAATTAGCTTGAAAGGCTGATATTGGAATGAAATATAATTGCAAGCACGGCGCTAGATAAAATATTTGCTTATTTAAAATGTATTTGTTATATTTTAGGAGTTTTATATTGATGTATAGGTTATCAAAAAAATTTATAATAGCTTTTCTATATTGCAATGGTCAGGTTCAATCCCTTCTCATTGTATGTTTTAGTTTAACAACCAAACCCATCTGTGCGGGCTTTTCTTAAAATAAACGTATAAACCTAACATGACTGGGTGCACAGCATTATATATGCAAATATGAATAAAAATTGTACATACATAGGCTAGTAAGTGTTACAGCAAATATAATGGTTCAAATTTTATATTTTATAAAGGAATGATTTATATTATAATTTTAAATAGTAGAAATGTCAATTTAGTAATTTTATTAAATATAAATGTGTATGCAGATGTATGCGTCACCTTATATAATAATATATAAAGGGAGTGGCATGATTTAATTTTGTAAAAGTGCAAAAAGCTTTTAGTTATATTAATTAAAAATAAAAATTTAGCCCCAAACAAATTTGCATTAAAACCACCTCACCTGTTGTTAAATCAAATCTTATAATTGCTATATTCAATGTGTTTGCACCAGAAGTGTATACTTTAAAATCACTAAAGCAGCACTATTCGACACCTAGAGGAGGATTTAAGGTGCCCTGGAAATATAAACAAAAGTATTTGTATCAAATCAGGAAATCTTAGAATTTTATGTTATATTTTAGAGTTAATGGGTTTCCAGGTGAAATAAATTCTTCTCTAGTTAAGTGCTTTGAAAGAAAAGTATAAATAAGGTATATTTTAAGCTTGAGTTATGGAGTCGTTAATTTTAGAAGAGTGTCACTATGCATAATCCATGCCCTATTGATCTTTGAAAGAACTGGCTGGAGAAAAGTGACTGCTGCTTGTAATCCATGGAAGAATGGTGTGCCAACTGCTCACCAATGCCCTCAACAACTACCTGACACCATCCAGCAACAGCCTACTTCCATAATGAAGATGCTACGCTCTGCTCAAGAAGACCACCATGATGCCAGAAAGCCAAACAACTTTAGATCCAGTTCAACTAATTGGTAATGCCAACCTATAAACACAGAGCTCTGTGATAACAAACTTTTCTCTAAATTTAAATTCTCAATTTAAAGTTTAAAACTAGCTAAAGATAAATTAATGTAACTTTCAAAATCCTATAAAGTGATTTCCTTATAAATTCTCATAAACCAAATAATGTATTATAATGTATAACTTGCCTATCTCTTAATAAAAATGTTATTTAAACTAATTGTAATCTAACCTAAATTCTTGCCTATCACTGAAGGTTGTGCCTATATTATTTCCTTACTGTTATTTTGTTATTTATATGCCAATGCCTCAAAGCAGCGAGCATTTTAACATAATAAATATTTGAAGATATAATTGCAAATATCTTCCCATAACTATTTCTTAATGACCTTCTCCATGCTCACTGATTCAAATTCCTATAATTCTTATTTGATTCTAAATGTATTGTGGCTTATTATTAAATTTCCATCTTATTGGGATTTCTGAATAGAGTAATGTACTAGTCTTAGTAATATGAAAGTATATTCAGTAATTATTTGGCCAGTCGATCAAATATACTTTCTCCTCCCTTGTAATAATTTATATGTATAGATTGAAACCTATAAACAAGAGTTTTATTATATTTTCTTTATCTCTCGATTGTCTCTTAATTATGTAGCAATATTAGAATTGACTCCTAATAGTAATACTGACTAAGCTATTGCCCCCATATTTCTAGAATATTAATTAATGTCATATCTTCACTTGGCAGATTAGATATCTTAAATTCTTGTTCAATGTTTAACATTTTGCTGCACTTTGTTCTTAGGATGGGACCATGGGCAAGTCCATCCCATCTTACCTTCTTTTGGCATGCACACAAGTAAGACCTGACATATAATTCCAGACAGTTATGTTAGCCAACCCGACCTTTCAGCAGCAAGATGCTCAGTCCCAGGGTACCAGTGGTCACAAAAACCCTTGACTCTAATCTATCTGCAGGGTGCTCTGTTATTGTAATTTTCCAGGGCTGTAGCATGTTGGTCACCATGTATAGCCAACTCTAAGTCCTATAACTTAATTATTCAGTATTAAACTGAAATTTATATCTTTAGTTTCTAGGTTCAATCTCATCCCTGAGCTAATTTATACACTCATACTGTACTAAGTTAATAATGTTGCAATAAATATTTGTCTAAGACTAATGCAGCATTTTGTAATAGTAGCTACCACTTTCAATAGGAATTGGATAATCATATGTAGGCACTGCTTAGTGATTCTTTAAATATCTCAACTCATACTAATAATTAAAGATTTAATGAGGAGACATGCTAAATCCTCATGTTATAAAGCCTGCGTGCTTCTCCCACATTAATTGATGTTTTATTTATTTAATAAATCTATGTTAAATTTATGCTGTTTTCGTGTGATTTCTCGTTCCTATTTCAATCCAATTCAGTCTTAGTTAATTATATATGTGATATAATCATCTATGCATTAATTATAATTTCTGAATGTTATCTTTAATTTTGTGCTAGTAGCATTCCAATTAGTTACCATATATATTTAAACCCCTGAATCATATGTGTCTCCCTGACCTATGCTGGCTGTGAAAGATGGGTATACTACGTGTAATTTCAAGGGTGGTCATTCATAGCATCTTGAGTCTTGGAGCACTGGAAGATGAGTTGAAGTATGGTCAGATTTGGAATGTCACAATCCTAATCTGGTCAGCTTTGGTCTCTTTGCCTGGATTCTAAATTCTGTTATGTGAATGTACAAAACTTGACTGTTACAATAAATATATATATTTAATTTACATTAAGTTTTATAAATAAGATGTATTGTTAACACAGATGTATATTTGTTTCACACAACCTTAAATCAACTAAATGGACAGTAGACTGGAAATAACAAAACAAAATGAGAATCAGCATTTTTTTTTTTTTGATTTAGTGAACTGTTAAGATTAATGATATCTTAGTTTATGTAATGTTTGCCATCTGATCTATAATATAAAAAAACGGAAACATTAGATAGTATTTATTAATTTTTTGTTCTAAAAAAATATTCTCATAATTTATAGCTGATTATAAAATA
The DNA here is from genome assembly GCA_028023455.1 of Epiperipatus broadwayi. Classification (NCBI taxonomy): domain Eukaryota; kingdom Metazoa; phylum Onychophora; class Udeonychophora; order Euonychophora; family Peripatidae; genus Epiperipatus; species Epiperipatus broadwayi. The sequence continues at coordinate 126,387 of JAQFVV010007118.1, forward strand.
ATAAAAACTATTGTCTAATGAAAAAAAATGTTATGATGAATAATGGTAACGTTTTTATTCTTAATTCTTTTCATAATTCTCCATTTATCTTTATTTTAGTGGAACTATGAGGTAAAGATATCAAAAAATTATTTGAACACTCCACATATTTTCTGCTATATACATAAAATCACACATAAATAAGTATAATAAATCATTGTAAAAAAAATTGTTTTGAAGAGTCTCCTAATAGATTTGAATCTAAGTTGGGTTCCAATCAAATGTAATTCTTTTTTAGGTATATGACCTGTAGATAACTCAGTTATTTATATAATATTGACAAATAATTGCATATTCAACTACTTTTAACTAGAAAAAAAAATAAGAAAGAAAATTGTTCAGAACCTCTCACCGCCCAGATATTGTTAATTCTAGTGAATTTAGTAAATGCTTTCTTTTTCATTGCCTTTCTGTGATGAATGTTAGTGAAACTTTGAATCTTCTAGAATATTTAAGACAATTTTACACATCTATGTTATCATGTCTTGCTAACAATAGTAAATGATGGGGTTTATAACAGAATTTATTTTATTGTTCAAACTAATTGAGGCAATAAACAAAAATAAAATTCAAAAACACTTGAATTTGCAATTCCAATGATATATAGAAAGTCTAAAATCATAATCTATAGACAAAGTATAAATTCATAGCATTATTTTATTTCTGCATCATCCATGGTTACAACAGAAGAAATAAAATAGAAATTTTATATTCTAAATTTTTATTAGCAAAAACTCTTATAAACATTTTGTTTTCATTGTGTCAAATTTGTAAATGATCTCAATAATGCAGAAAAATAATAATAGTTATGACAGGGAATTCATTTCTAGAAACTCAAATAAGATGCAATAAATGTTCATCTAGACTTTTCAAAAACTTAAGATATTGAAGTCTAAATACTAGTGAAAAATTATATTCTTATAGCTGTTTGCATTGATATATATATATATATATATATATCAATGCATATATATATATATATATATATCAATATATATATATATATATATATATATATATATATTGTAACCGAACCAACAACACACAACCTTATTATTACCTCAGTTGTATTTATTTCCTGATGAGCATGTTACAGGAAGGAACTATCAATTGGCATTACCCAATGCAGAGGTTAATCTCACCCCCCACAACAATATTTCCTGCTCATCAGAGGATGTAGCACCATAGAGGCTGGAAGCATCTAGACATTTATATGTTTGGTTTTCCAAATGGCACCACTAGAGTTCTATCTCACTACAACCTTACTTACCTAGGTCTAGTTATGCCAGATGTAGCTCAGGAGGCATGAGATTCTTGTGAATCAGTGCAATGAATAACGAGTGATGCAATAAAAACAAAATAGAATTGAACAACTGGAACCAAAATTAATTTTAAGTAACAATTTTATTTAATAACAATTAATATGTAAGTCCCTCTAATATATTTCCTATGATGAGGAGAAGAGTAAAAGAATACATTTCAAGTATATTATCCAAGCAAAAATTCATTTTTCAGTTCATATGCTGAGAAGAAGATTGCAAATACATTTCAAATAGATTGTCCAAGCAAAACTCATTTTTCAGTTCAGGTGATGAGAAGAAGGTTACAGATACATTTCCAATAGATTGTCCAAGCAAAAATTCTTGAACATTTATTCCGGGGTTTTTAGAAGTATTTTAAGTAGTACACATGTATAATTTATAAGCACATACTTATTGATTAGTAATTTTAAGTCCGTAGAATCATTGAAAATAGATATACATATGATATTAATAAGCAAATGTTTTAACCATTTATTCCGGGGTTTTTGGAAGTATTTTAAGCAGTACACATATATAATTTATACACACATACTTATTGACTAGTAATTTTAAGTCCATAGAATCATTGAAAATCAATATACGTATGATATTAATAAGCAAATGTTTTAACCATTTATTCTGGGGTTTTTGGAAGTATTTTAAGCAGTACACATATATAATTTATACACACATACTTATTGACTAGTAATTTCAAGTCTATAGAATCATTGAAAATAGATCTACATATGATATTAATAAACAAATATTTTAACCATTAATTCCAGGGTTTTTGGAAGTATTTTAAGCAGTACACATATATAATCTATATGCACATACTTATTGAATAGTAATTTTAAGTCCATAGAATCATTGAAAATAGATCTACGTATGATATTCATAAACAAATGTTTTAACCATTTATTTCGGGGTTTTTGGAAGTATTTTAAGCAGTACACCTATACATAATTTATAAAATAATTAGGATTTAACTAATGAAATATACGTGAGTGTTTTAATTAAACAACACAATTTTCGTTTCTTGTGTGTTTTCAATTAAGGGAAAGCAATAAAAAAACATCGTCAACTTTTGACTAAGTTAATATCTTTTGCAACGAAAATTTTTTTTTTTTATAAATACATATATGTATCAAATATTTATGAAATTGTTACCTTATCTTATCCATTTCTTCCTTCACTTCAAGTAGCATGCTAATGCCTTCACAAAAACGAAAAGGGGCATCGTATTTAAGCTGAACGGCATTGGTATTTTTCATGATGTTGAAACAGGCAAGAATGGAGGTTCACGGTGCGGAGAAAGAGAGAAAGCCAAGGGATTATCCTTCCATGGTTATGATTTCCATATTAATTCTTTCCTTTTTCATCATTAATGGTGACTGTAAATATTATCTTCTAATGTTATGACAATCAGCTGTTAGTTAAATAGTGAAGTAACCGATAAAAAACTGAATTTTTCACTATTCACTTTTCTTACAACAAATGACTGAACGAAAGAACGAACGCTCTTAGCTTTCACTACACTATTTATGTACTGATCTCTGCATTGACTAAACAGCTCAGCCCACTATATTTTATTTGTTGCAGCTTTCATTTAAGCCCATGTGCCTGTTTTTTCTTCATGATTGGATATTTTTCACGGGGCAGATAAGAAACCATATGAATTAAGTCATGTTTTCAAATTAGTTAACTTGGCCCCAAGCTATTCTCACACTTTCTTCGACAACATCATTCCAAAATTTAAAAATATATTTTTAACAAAATGCCATTAGATCATAATTTGAAATGAAGGAAGGTTTATCATTTTCTTTTTTTTTTTTTTTCAATTCTAGAAAATAGTGATTTTCTTGTACAGTCATAAATGAACTTTTGCTGTATATTTCTAAAAAATATATGATCGACTTTTTTATACATTCGCTGTTTTTTAAGGTGAGAGGTTAAAGTAGTTTTTAGAATACATGCACAAATGACCCAAGCATGCTTGTTTCATTACCCCCCACCAAATTTTGGGATGAAATCGCCTAGAAGTACGATTTTATTCCACATAATATACGCATCATTTCTCATTACTGCATTGGTTTTAGATGTGCTGATGAAATGGGTAAGATGAGCTGGAGAAGTGAATACATGAACTGTAGCCTCCAATGCCAGAATAAGTAGATGGCCAAGCATAAACTACTAGTACACACTGCCCCATGATGTCATGAGAAAATACCTCATTTTTAAGCACTACCTCTCTTGTACCTAGAAGGATCATCCAACTAAGAGTAGGAGCCAGAAAAAAACAATTTGGCACTCAGCCAACCCTGCTCAGCTTCTGTGAGTCTTAGAGTCTATCATTTAGTCTATTCATGAGACCAAGGCCTATACATGAGGCCTATAAATACATACTGCTGGACTACTCTCAGAGCTCAACACCCAGGTCTGGATAGTGCCGAGCATATACTTCAGAGCATCACAAACACAATGCATCCCAGGAGCTCTACTCAATCATCCACCCACCTCTACATGAAAAACACAAATTCATGCATCACCATGTCACACTCACAAACTTCTTCCATCAGCTATCTCTATTTTATTGTCCTATACTGTAACTACGATTTGGTTTAGGAGACTGAGAATCATGATCAGTTCTCCTATAATACTCTTCTGTATTATGAGGTGACACACTTCTGGATTGTCTTTTTGTTGGGAGTTTCTCATGCTCAACATCACTGTGGTGGTTTGCTTCTTCACTTCCATATTGTCTTTGCAGATCCTTGTTACTGATTGATCTTCTAATTACATGGGTCTGATATAGACCATGAACACCATCTATGGATTTTCTCCTGTTCTTCTTCCATGGTGGTACTTCATTTTTAGAAATACATAAAAGTTTCTTTTTAAATGGTTTTCCTGCCATAGTAATTATTTTTTTGGTATTTATAAAAGTTTCTTGTTGCTTAATTTTTTTCACATTTATAAATCCCGAGTTTTCAGATTCCTTTTTGGTGTCTTTTACTGCGTAAGCAAGTATATTTTTAATAACTGTCTTTATATATTTTTTTCTCTGTACTCAATTTCTGATTTGAGTTTATTGAGCTTTTGTTTATAATTTTTATATATGGCTGAGAACTAACACACTTTTCTTTCCAACTTATGGTTTCTTTCTCTATCTCTGTTACTATTTCATAGCATATATCAGACAATTTTTCAGAAACATTTTCTTTTATATTGGACAGTTTCTTAGTTATATGAGATTTAAGTTTTTGATTATGTTCATTTTTATATTTTTCATCTTCTTGAAGATCAGAAGATTTTAATTTTGCTTCATCAGTAATAGGATATTCAATTTGTGATTCCTTTAAAATATCTTTGGTTGGAAATTCTAAAGTTTCTTCCTCATCCAATTTTTTAGACTGAGTTATTTCTTTTATTAACTGGTTGAACTTTTCATTTTGATTTTCCATTGCTTCTATGATTTGTTTTTCTGTTCTTTGGTTTGCTGCTATTGCTTGCTTCTTATCTTCTTCTCTTTGTTCATCTCTTTTTTTGTCATCTTCTTCTCATTGTTTGTTATCCTCTTCTCTTTGTTTATCTCTTTTTTGGTTATCTTCTTCTCATTGTTTGATATCATCTTCTCTTTGTTTATCTGTTTTTTTGTTGTCTTCTTCTCATTGTTTATCTCTTTTTTGGTTATCTTCTTCTCATTGTTTGATATCATCTTCTCTTTGTTTATCTGTTTTTTTGTTGTCTTCTTCTTATTGTTTATCTCTATTCTTGTGGTCTGCTTTTATAATTTCCATTAACTGGGCTAACATGGATGTCTCCCCTGTTTTCTCTGATTGCTTTTGCTCATCTGCTTTGGCTTCTTGTTTATCTTCTTTCTCAGTAAGATCCTCTATGCTTTCTGTATTCATCATTTTTTTTTTGTTTTTGATCTGGTTATCATCAATATTTTATTCTACAGTTTATTTAAATTTTTTTTTATTTCAACTTTGATAAGCTTCTCTCTCCATCCACACCATGATTTAACTCCATCTTCTTTGAAATGCCTGTTTTATTCTCTATGACATTCATTTTTGTATTGTTTTTCCTTTAAACTTTTATTTTTCCACAATTCTTGAATAAATCACATCATTGCATCATATGCACTGTTCATATCACAGAATTGCAATCTGCTTATGCCTATGGGTAGGCTAGCTAGATAAGGCCTCACAGTAGAGCACCAAATGTAACCGGACCAACAACACACAACCTTATTATTACTTCAGTTGTATTTATTTCCTGATGAGCATGTTGCAGGAAGGAACTATCAATTGGCATTACCCAATGCAGAGGTTAATCCCACCCCCACAACAATATTTCCTGCTCATCAGAGGATGTAGCACCATAGAGGCTGGAAGCATCTAGACATTTATATGTTTGGTTTTCCACATGGCACCACTAGAGTTCCATTTCACTACAACCTTACTTACCTAGGTCTAGTTATGCCAGATGTAGCTCAGGAGGCATGAGATTCTTGTGAATCAGTGCAATATATAACGAGTGATGTAACAAAAACAAAATAGAATTGACAACTGGAACCAAAATTAATTTTAAGTAACAATTTTATTTAATAACAATTAATATGTAAGTCCCTCTAATATATTTCCTATGATGAGAAGAAGAGTAAAAGAATACATTTCAAGTATATTATCCAAGCAAAAATTCATTTTTCAGTTCATATGCTGAGAAGAAGATTGCAAATACATTTCAAATAGATTGTCCAAGCAAAACTCATTTTTCAGTTCAGGTGATGAGAAGAAGGTTACAGATACATTTCCAATAGATTGTCCAAGCAAAAATTCTTGAACATTTATTCCAGGGTTTTTAGAAGTATTTTAAGTAGTACACATGTATAATTTATAAGCACATACTTATTGATTAGTAATTTTAAGTCCGTAGAATCATTGAAAATAGATATACATATGATATTAATAAGCAAATGTTTTAACCATTTATTCCGGGGTTTTTGGAAGTATTTTAAGCAGTACACATATACATAATTTATAAAATAATTAGCATTTAACTAATGAAATATATGTGAGTGTTTTAATTAAACAACATGATTTTCATTTCTTGTGTGTTTTCAATTAAAGGAAAGCAAAAAAAAAAACATCATCAACTTTTGACTAAGTTAATATCTTTTGCAATGAAAAAAAAATTCTTTTTTTATAAATACATATATGTATCGAATATTTATAAAATTGTTACCTTATCTTATCCATTTCTTCCTTCACTTCAAGTAGCATGCTAATGCCTTCACAAAAACAAAAAGGGGTGTCGTATTTAAGCTGAACGGCATTGGTATTTTTCATGATGTTGAAACAGGCAAGAATGGAGGTTCATGGTGCGGAGAAAGAGAGAAAGCCAAGGGATTATCCTTCCATGGTTATGATTTCCATATTAATTCTTTCCTTTTTCATCATTAATGGTGACTGTAAATATTATCTTCTAATGTTATGATGATCAGCTGTTAGTTAAATAGTGAAGTAACTGATAAAAACTGAATTTTTCACTATTCACTTTTCTTACAATGAATGACTGAATGAAAAAACGAACACTCTTAAACTTCCACTCCATTATTTATGCACTGATCTCTGCATTGACTAAACAGCTCAGCCCACTATATTTTATTTGTTGCAGCTTTCATTTAAGCCCGTGCGCCTCTTTTTTTCTTTATGATTGGATAATATTTTTCGCGGGGCAGATAAGAAACCATATGAATTAAGTCATGTTTTCAAATTAGTTAGCTTGGCCCCAAGCTATTCTCACACTTTCTTTGACATCATTCCAAAAATTAAAAATATATTTTTAACAAAATGCCATTAGATCATAATTTGAAATGAAGGAAGGTTTATCATTTTCTTTTTTTTTTTTTTTAATTCTAGAAAATAGTGATATTCTTGTACAGTCATAAATGAACTTTTGCTGTATTTTTCTAAAAAATATAGGATTGACTTTTTTTATACATTCATTGTTTTTTAAGGTGAGAGGGTAAAGTAGTTTTTAGAATACATGCACAAATGAAACAAGCATTCTTGTTTCAATATATATATATATAATAATAATTCAAACAAATATATTTAACACAGTATTCAAAATTAAATAATATATTCTTTACCAGAAGTACTTTCAATTGTTTCACTGACAATCTTTTTCAACTGTTAATACAAACGTACAAAAAATAAAAACTTGCATTACCCATCATTCAATCTATTCAAATTTCCCACAATTCTGTTGTCTTTATATTTGCCGATTGTTTATTCATCAAACCACCTCTATTCCTAGATATCATCATTGCCTCTTTAATTTTACGTTTTTCACTACACCTTTCAATTTGAATAATTTTTATATCTCTATTATTAAATTTAAAACCATAATTACATGTTTTATTATGATCAAATATAATTGATGGAGTATTCATATTTACTGAAAAAAAAAAAAAAAAAAAAGTTATTGATGCAAAGACATATTACAGTTTATATCCGTCGTCTGCAGTGTTTCCAAGAATCTTTGCAAATATAAAATTGCATAAAAATTGTTATCCATTAAGAGTAATTGTTGATTTTGGTGGTGTTTTTTATTATAATGCTTGTAGATATATTGAAAAAATAATGCAAGATGTGCTTGGATTTGGAGATTATACGATTTCATCATCATTTGATTTTATTAATAGGATTAAAAATATAAAAATTGATAATAATGATGTTATGTGTACACTTGACATATCTGAAATGTATGGTTCAATTAATCGTATTGAATCAATAGAGATTATTGAAAGAGCTTTGTTTTTAAAATCTATAGATAATAATATTAGAAATTTTATTGTTAAAATATTAAGATTTGTGAATGATAATATATATGTTAGGTTTAATGATTGCTTTTATAAAATGAATTTTGGTTGGCCAATGGGTCTTCCGGTGGTATCACAGCTTTGTAATTTTTTTATTTCTAATTATGAGGTTAAGATATTGTCTCAGATAAAATATAAAGGAATTAAAGTATATTGTAGATATGTTGATGATGTATTTATATGTGCACATAATGAAATAATAGTTAATTTGTTTAATGAGTTAAATATGATTAATAATGTAAAATGGGTGTTAAATGAAGAGAAGGAAGATTCTATAAAGTTTTTAGATATATTTATTAAAAGAAATAATAATGTGTTTGATTATAATATGATTTTAAAGCCTGTTGAAATTAGGGGTTATATTCCATATAATTCTAAAGTTCATATGAGTCATAAATTAGCTGGTTTGAAGTCATTTTTATTTAGAAATGATTATTTGTGCAAATTTATTAGTGATAAAATTGAAAATATTAATGTATATATTACTGATATGTTGAATGTTGGTTATGGAAGGAATATTATTTATAATACAATTACAAAATATAATCAAAATAAGAGTAATAATAAGAAAATATTAAGTAAATTAAAAAGTGATAAATGGATTTCTATTCCTTTTATATCTAATCAACAAGCTAAATTAATTTATAAACTTTTTAGTGGTTTGTGTAGAATTTCTTTTTTCTCTTCAAATAATATAAATGATATGATAAATAACTCCAAAGCCAAGATTTCTAAGTTTGAATTAAGTTCTGTTATATATATGTTGGAATGTGGTTGTGGAATAAAATATATAGGGGAATCCAAATGTACATTACAAAAACGATATAATGATCATAAGACATTATATAAACGTGTACAGAAAGAAAATATATCTTCAGTAAATATGAATACTCCATCAATTATATTTGATCATAATAAAACATGTAATTATGGTTTTAAATTTAATAATAGAGATATAAAAATTATTCAAATTGAAAGGTGTAGTGAAAAACGTAAAATTAAAGAGGCAATGATGATATCTAGGAATAGAGGTGGTTTGATGAATAAACAATCGGCTAATATAAAGACAACAGAATTGTGGGAAATTTGAATAGATTGAATGATGGGTAATGCAAGTTTTTATTTTTTGTACGTTTGTATTAACAGTTGAAAAAGATTGTCAGTGAAACAATTGAAAGTACTTCTGGTAAAGAATATATTATTTAATTTTGAATACTGTGTTAAATATATTTGTTTGAATTATTATTATATAATTTAAAAATACAGACATTTAATGGTTGTAGTTATATATATATATATATATATATATATATATATATATATATATATATATATATATATATATATATATATATATATATATATATATATATACCAAACTTAGCAAACTTTATACCACAAAGATTACCTTTAAGAAGCAGTTTTAAAGTAAAGAATACTTTATTCTAATTTTGAATGCAAGTGAAGACTACTACTATATGGCATGGCTGAAGATCTATCAGCCTCATATAGCTATTTGAGTTGGATATCTGGGTTTGAAGACATGTACATGTCTGAAAATTTCAGATTTTCCACTCAATAGATAACTTTTAGCTAAGTGCTTGGCTTTGGGTTGGTATTTTTAGATCTAGTGTCTGAACCTACCCTGACACCTCTCTGAGGAGTGCCAAAGCACGAAACCATGGTCAGGGGTTTGGGGAGGGGTTCCTGACAGAGATATTTTAAGTGCTGGCTCTGGCTAAGCATTTATCATAAAGCTTGTAGAGGAATTGGCAATCCTCACTGTTTATAACTTACAAGCTTAAGAGATAGGGTCATGTGATCTATGAATTGATCTATGACTTTTATTTTGACTATTTATAGTCTCTGCCAAAAAGTCTTATGCAATTTTATATTGCTATGACTACTACTATATGGCATGGCTGAAGATCTATCAGCCTCATATAGCTATTTGAGTTAGATAGCTGGGTTTGAAGGCATGTACATGTCTGAAAATTTCAGATTTTCCACTCAATAGATAATTTTTCGCTAAGTGCTTGGCTTTGGGTTGGTATTTTAAGATCTAGTGCCTGAACCTACCCTGACACCTCTCTGAGGAGTGCCAAAGCACAAAACTATGGTCAGGGGTTTGGGGAGGGGTTCCTGACAGAGATATTTTAAGTGCTGGCTCTGGCTAAGCATTTATCATAAAGCTTGTAGAGGAATTGGCAATCCTCACTGTTTATAACTTACAAGCTTAAGAGATAGGGTCATGTGATCTATGAATTGATCTATGACTTTTATTTTGTATCTAATATATATTAATTTTAATTAATTAATAAATTAAGTCAAAATTTTATTTACAAAACTTAATTTCTTGAAACATTCAATTAGTTACTGACTTCACTCTACATATATTTGGGTATCTTATTATAATCCAGAAAGTAACTAAAGTGTTAAGTTCTTAAACATTACTCAAATGTAATTTTAAAATTGTATTAGTGTTTATACACAAAATCTCCAATTTCACATATAACAAATACTTCACAGATTAACTGTAGTCAATATAAAATTAAACCACCATAACTACAACAGAAATAGAAAGAAAAGTAATTAACTGATTGCCAAAGTGACAAAAAGAAAGAAAACTGGTTGTATGTACCCTAAAAAAGTTAAAGGTCATATGTAATTAGTTAACAAGCATTCTTAAAATGCTTTAAGACAGGAGTGGACAAATAGCAGCCCAAGGGCCACATGTGGCCCACTAAAAGTTTTTATGCAGCCCACCAAGACAATCAGAAAAATCTGCCTTGAACTGAGATTTCCTACCTTTTCGCAACCCAAGATTCGTTTCATATTTTCCACTAGAATGGCCACATCAATACACATGTGCAGTGTAGATACGATGTGCAGTACTTCTCCTGTTGATCTGGTTAATTTCAATTTTCTCTTTGCATTAGCAAATATATACATTTCCAACTTTAGTGAAACCATGAACCCTCCAAAAAAATGTAAAATCGGTGATGAAGGTCGAGGGTTTAATGAAGAATGGACAAACAAATATTTCTTTGGTAATACAGGGAATAAAGCAGTGTGTTTATTGTGTCATGAAAAAAAGATGCGACCCTCTGCTACTCTTCACTTCCATAAAGTGGCCCCCAATGTGGCCCTCTGCTAATCTCTGCAGCCCCAAGCTAAAACAATTTCCCACCTCTGCTTTAAAATATCAGAGTTTCTATACAATAAAAAAGTATATTTTTGTAAAATGAGATTTTTACTTTAATGCATTAATTTATCAGATTTAAGTGAAAAGTAATGCTAAGTGCAAATTAAAAATTCCAAACAATTATGCATCAATTAAACATTAAAGTTTAAAAAGTTTTTTTTAGAAAAGATTAATTACAAAAAAAAAAAAATCTTTTAAAATGTTATAAAAAATTTTGGCCCTGATTTGCAATATGGAAAAATTTTAAATTAAACATAGCTCAATGTATATGTAAACAAATGGAATAAACCAAATTCCCTTAAGGTATGACTTAAAAGCATTCTAAATATTGAACAATGGATCAAGAATAGAATAAATTCACCTATTCATGGTAGGTCGTGTTTATAAGCATACCTTTGTCAACATTGTTGATAATTCAGAGTGAAATTAATTTATCAACCAGATGAAATATGACACTTAAGAGCATCTTATTTTTAACATCTTAATTACAATAAATAAGATTTAACATGTAAACTTTAAATTAAATATAGCTCAATGTATATGTAAACAATTGGAGTAAATCACCTTCCCCCAGGCTATCAGTGGTACCAAGAATAGGTGAATTCATTCTATTCTTGATCCTTTGTTCAACATTTAGGTGCTTTTAAATCATAGCCTGGGGAAGGTGTTTAACTGGATTTGTTTAAATATGGAAAAATGAAATTTCTATATTGTCTGTATAAGTGAAATAGCTAAACCAAGAACTTAGGTATGTTTTTTCACTATTCATATGCCTTCTATTGTAATTTACCCATTTTAATATTAGTTTTTTTTTAATTTTGTCTCCATTAATGAAAATTTGGGATTCAATGCTGGAATGACTGCCAACATGCATTTGGAAGCCACTTTTGAGTCATTTCTTACTATCAAGCTAATGATACAAAATTCAAAAAATTCAAGGTTTTCTGGTTTGAGAGTAACCAATTGCATTGTTATCTTGTATTCTAATTATTATTCAAATTTATAATAGATGACATTAGAGGTAGAATGAATGTTCTTGCTTCCTATAGTAAGTTGAAAAATTCAAGTAGTGTCCGCAAAGATGATAAATGAAATTAGTTTAATAGATCCAGAAGAAATGCTGTTATTATCACTGATGAAAATATATATAAATATTTTATCTAAAAAAATTTTTTTCAAATAGTTTTTTTCTTTTCTTCTGCTAATGATGTGTGTGTGTATATATATATATAAAATAAATAAAATATCCGTTAATTAAAAACAATATTGTAATTATAATTGAAATAATATTTTTAACGGTTTATAAATAATTACAAACAATCTTAAAATCTGCAGAAGTACTTTCGGTTACTTTCTAACCTGCCTCAACTGCCATTAAATTCAAAAACCAAAAGCGGAAACAAACGTCATCAATTCAAATTCCACGAATCTCGTATTTTAATGTTAGAAGCTTGTCAATTTATTAAATGCATTTTATTCCTGTTTATAAAAATTGCTTCTTTAATTTTTCTTTTACTATGGTTTCTCTCTTCATGAAGAATTTTCACATTTTCAAAATTAAATTTAAATTTATATTTACATGTTTTTTTGTGATCAAAGAAAACTGAAGAAGATATTAAATCACCATTATTTTTATTTTTTACACGCTTATATAATAATTCATGTTCCTTCAATCTTTTCTCAATACTGCACCTAGATTCACCTATATATGATAGCATACAATCACAAAAAATTTGATATATGACATTACTTTTTTGCTTGAAAGGTATGACATCCTTAGAATTATTGACTAATTTATTAATATTGTTTGGAACATAGAATGAAACATTAAACACATTCTTATATAAATCCTTAAAAAATTTTACTTGTGGATTTGAAATAAATGGAATAGATATCCATTTTTTATTATTAATCTTCATTTCTTTTAAATTATCATAATTTTTTTTAAATTGACATAAAGCATTGTTTATTTGTTCCATTTTATAACCGACATCAATCAATTCCTTGGCAAATATCTCAATATTTTTTAGTTTATCACTTTGGTAACGACATAATTTTTCATTCTGAAACAAAAAAAAATTTAAAACTTGCCATCTTATGCATCATTGGTACTTTTGATTTACAATTTATATATCCTCTTTTTTGCAGTGGCTTAATTATTAGTTTATAATTTAATATACTGTTATCTCTTGTGATCATTAAATCTAAATAGTTAATCTTATTGTCCTGTTCTTTTTCAATAGTCCATTTCAAGCCATTCAACTTATTTAATTCTTCTATAAGCAAATTTATACTATTAGTATTTCCACAAACAAAAACATCATCCACATATCTTTTGTAAATTTTAATATCTCCAAAAATACACATATTTAAAATACTACTCTCATATGTAGATAAAACGAAATTGCAAACTTGTGCAACTACAGACAAACCCATAGGCCAACCTTTGGTCATTTTATAATATTGACCTTCAAAAGATGCAACAATGTTATCATTAAAAAATTTTAAAGAATCAATGATAAATTTTATTGTATATTTACAAATGTTTTTATTTTTTAATGCATGTTCAATTATTTTTATGGAATTCATTCTATCAATAGATCCATACATTTCTGTAACATCCAATGAAGCAATAACATCATTGTCATCAATAATTAAATTTTTAATACTATTTACAAAGTCAAATGATGAAGCAATAGTATTATCCCCAAATCCTAAAAAATCTTGTAAAAGTTTACCAATATATTTAGAAGTCTGATATATGAAGGAACCACTGAAATCTATCATAATTCACAAAGGATTACCTTCTTTATGTAATTTTATATTTGCAAAAATACGAGGACATATATAGCACAAGAAGGATATATCATATAGTGTACATTATTATTTAAAACTTTATTTTAGCACTTTTTAAAATATTGTTAATAAACTTTATTCTTTGACCATCCATATTATAATCTTCAATCAAAAAGAAACCAAGTTTGTCCATTTGCATTTTAATTTTATTAATATATTGACATTTCGTCAACAAGCACATACGCAAACCTTTGTCCTCTTTCCTGGTAATGATAATTTTGCTAATGATATTATTAAGAAAATTAATTGCAATAAATTTGATACAATATCTTATGATAAATCATGACAATTAGCTATTTCGGAATTTAAACAGAAATTGAGGATTGATAATATGATTTGTTTGAAAGAGGACAAAGGTTTGCGTATGTGCTTGTTGATGAAATGTCAATATATTAATAAAATTAAAATGCAAATGAACAAACTTGGTTTCTTTTTGATTGAAGATTATAATATGGATGGTCAAAGAATAAAGTTTATTAACAATGTTTTAAAAAATGCTAAAAATAAAGTTTTAAATAATAATGTATACTATATGATATATCCTTCTTGTGCTATATGTCCTCGTATTTTTGCAAATATAAAATTACATAAAGAAGGTAATCCTTTGCAAGTTATGATAGATTTCGGTGGTTCCTTCATATATCAGACTTCTAAATATTATAATGATCGAAATGAAAGTGAAGAGCGAATCTAACTGCAAACTACGACATCTGCTCTACAGGGTGCCATCTAGGCATTTAAACCTAGAAAAATTTATAGAGTAGGCAGATACGTGCTGTTAAGATTCCACTTCATTTAAATATTCAGATCGTTAGCCCAAGTCACTAGCTCAGTGGAGACGCAGAGATAAAAATCTATATGTTAATTTATATCTTAAATATAAATAAATAAAAGCCACTGCTAGAAATTAACACATAAAAATATTTATTTATGCGCATATAAAATCATTCTAATTTGAGGAATAAGTTTAACATTTTAGATTTTTATATTAACTTTTAATTTTACACTTAACTAAGTTTCAATGAGTTTAATATTTTATTTAGATAGTTGAGTATGAATAGACTACATAGATCTGCATTTGAAAAGAAAATATTCTTCCCTGACTTAACCTTAGGCAACAAATTTCGCAATCAAACCGGCGCCAATCTATCTGATACATTTATGTATTCAATGTAGCATGAAAATACGACAACACAAAATACTATACCATCAGGAATGTACATCTGATCAGTAAGTAGAATTAGAGAAGACATTGTCTCTCCACCAACAGGAATTTTACATCTGTTGGTGAGTAGAACAATAAACATAAAACTCCATAGGAATGGATTGCGGTCCTTTGCCGTCTTACAAACCCATCCATAGGCAAACAGAAGGTGTGTGGCGTATATACACAATCCTGCACATAGCGGATCTCATACTACATCTACTAATTACACAAATATATCCAATCCATTGAGCCAATTCAACTAAGAAATGAATAACCTAAGATTACCCTCCCTTAATATAACTTTACAAAACTATATAGCCATTCACGCCCGACTTAAACTTAACATTTAGATATGTTCGCACAGATACAAAATAAAAAAATATTTTTTAAAAAAAATTTTTAAATTTAAAATAAATTAATTAAAAAGAAATTTTATTTTTTTTTTTTTTTTTTTTAATTTGGATTTTTTTTTTCCCCGAAATTTGAATTAAGGTCAGTCTTTTCATTTTTTTTTAAATAGAGAGTGTGGTATGTGCATCCTACCACATCTCTCAAACACAAAATGCTGGAACTGTCAGAAAAAACTGTATTTCCCTTTTTATATTATCCACACGGATTCAATCAACAAAATGTCACTAATCCATCACTTTCATTAGGGTCCAAGCCAAGGCTTGGTGCTTCCATTGGTCAAGCTAATTTCTCTTTATTTTCTTATCTATCTTTCATCAGATCATTTTAATTAGACAAGAGCCCAAGGCTAGCTTGCTTTTCAAACAATTTATAAACAATCATTTCCATTTACAGATTACAAGAATTAATTAATACCTGTTTTTATTTTTAAATCTTGTACTTTTTTTATAAAAAAGTACGTTCAAATACTTATTTATTTGTTTTTTTAAAAAAAAATATTTTTAAAGTTTGGCATCTGTGCAAATGTATATACGTTTAACAAACATTTTAATTTTAGCGTTTAGTTTTTTACTTTTATTTGCGAACTTTTAAGTTTTTATTTTAAATTAATGTAACGACATATTTATATATCGTTACAATATATTGGTAAACTTTTACAAGATTTTTTAGGATTTGGGGATAATAGTATTAAAAATTTAATTATTGATGAAAATGATGTTATTGCTTCATTGGATGTTACAGAAATGTATGGATCTATTGATAGAATGAATTCCATAAAAATAATTGAACATGCATTAAAAAGTAAAAATATTTGTAAATATACAATAAAATTTATCATTGATTCTTTAAAATTTTTTAATGATAACATTGTTGCATCTTTTGAAGGTCAATATTATAAAATGACCAAAGGTTGGCCTATGGGATTGCCTGTAGTTGCACAAGTTTGCAATTTCGTTTTATCTACATTTGAGAGTAGTATTTTAAATATGTGTATTTTTGGAGATATTAAAATTTACAAAAGATATGTGGATGATGTTTTTGTTTGTGGAAATACTAATAGTATAAATTTGCTTATAGAAGAATTAAATAAGTTGAATGGCTTGAAATGGACTATTGAAAAAGAACAGGACAATAAGATTAACTATTTAGATTTAATGATCACAAGAGATAACAGTATATTAAATTATAAACTAATAATTAAGCCACTGCAAAAAAGAGGATATATAAATTGTAAATCAAAAGTACCAATGATGCATAAGATGGCAAGTTTTAAATCTTTTTTGTTTCATAATGAAAAATTATGTCGTTACCAAAGTGATAAACTAAAAAATATTGAGATATTTGCTGAGGAATTGATTGATGTTGGTTATAAAATGGAACAAATAAACAATGCTTTATATCAATTTTAAAAAAATTATGATAATTTAAAAGAAATGAAGATTAATAATAAAAAATGGATATCTATTCCATTTATTTCAAATCCACAAGTAAAATTTTTTAAGGATTTATATAAGAATGTGTTTAATGTTTCATTCTTCGTTCCAAACAATATTAATAAATTAATCAATAATTCTAAGGATGTCATACCTTTCAAGCAAAAAAGTAATGTCATATATCAAATTTTTTGTGATTGTATGCTATCATATATAGGTGAATCTAGGTGCAGTATTGAGAAAACATTGAAGGAACATGAATTATTATATAAGCGTGTAAAAAATAAAAATAATGGTGATTTAATATCTTCTTCAGTTTTCTTTGATCATGAAAAAACAATGTAAATATAAATTTAAATTTAATTTTGAAAATGTGAAAATTCTTCATGAAGAGAGAAACCATAGTAAAAGAAAAATTAAAGAGGCAATTTTTATAAACAGGAATAAAACGCATTTAATAAATTGACAAGCTTCTAACATTAAAATACGAGATTCGTGGAATTTGAATTGATGACGTTTGCTTCCGCTTTTGGTTTTTGAATTTAATGGCAGTTGAGGCAGGTTAGAAAGTAATCAAAAGTACTTCTGCAGATTTTAAGATTGTTTGTAATTATTTATAAACCGTTAAAAATATTATTTCAATTATATATATATATCAATGTTTTAAACATTTAAAAAAAAAATATTATTCAGTAATAGAATTTTTAAAACTTGCTAAGCATGCTTTTGACCACTAAAACCAGAATCATAGCATTTATAATCTGCACAAAGTACCCAGAATATTCTGAGTGCTATGATTCTGGACTTAATGGTCGAAAGCTTGTTCAGCAAGTTTTAAAGATTCTTGAATAATCTTTTCTGGTAATCATCTGAAATCCGGGCACAGCAGCTTGGGGTGTTGATGCTATACAAAAATCAATCAAATATAACATTACCGGTCTGCCACAACTTTTTTTTATAGAACATGTTTTTTTAGGTTTTTTTTTGATTAAACAAATTTTTTATTTCATTTATAACATGATTTCTTTTTTATTAAACAAATTTTTATATTCATTTTGGTTGTTTTTTTTAAACCTGATATTTTTCTTTATCCAACAAATTTTGGTAATTTAATTTTTTGTTTATTTTTCTGAATTTTAAAACTTTTAACCCCACCGAAAAAATATAATGGGATAATTATTTGGGACTTCTTTCGACTTTGTTCTACCTTTTTTTTTTTTGGTTGATTAAATTGTTTTTCTTTTTATTATTAAATCAAAATTAACTTTTGTGTAGTTGGGGGCTCAAAAATTATTTTGAAATCCCCACACCCACTATCGGATCAATAATTGTAACATAAAGTCAATAATTTTACTTTTTTTAAACAACTTTTTTTTACTTTTATTTATATTTCGTTTGAATTAGCCTTCTTTTTTTTTGGCTTCTACAATAAACAGCTTTTTTAGGGGCTTTCATACTGTTATTATTAACAAAAAGTAAACAAAAATATTCATTTATTTGAACCGCACTTGTCTTAACCCTGATGAAAAAATATAATGTAATTATTTGGGTATTATTTCGAATTTATTCAACCTTTTTTTTTCAGTTGACCAAATTGTTTTTCTTCTTATTAAATAAAAAGTAACTTTTGTGTTTTTGGGGGGATAAAAAATTGTTTTAAAACCACTACCACCACCACCACCACCCCCCCACACTATTATAACAAAAAGTCAATAATTTCTTCTTTTTTTTCCAACAACTTTTTCTCACTTTTTACTTTTATTTATATTTTGTTTGAATTACCTTTTTTTTTTTTTTTGCCTTCTACAATAAACTGCTTTTTGGGGGGATTTTGTACTTTGTTATTATTAACAAAAAGTCAACAAAAATAGCCTTTTATTTTAACCCAGCTGCAAAAAATATAATCCAAATACGTGTCAATTTTTAATGAAATGAAAAAAAAAGGAAACAAACTTTGGACTTTTTCAACTTATTTATTATTTTATTGCTGTAATAAAAAGTGGACATTATGTGCCTGTAAAAAGGACACAATCTCACACACTTTCTGTATTCAGCAATTCTGAAAAGTTTAAAAATTGCACATTCTTCTCAGTCCATTTATTGGTCTCGTATATTTTTTGTGCTGAAATGTGACTTAGCATGTGAGCTTTGTCAAAGCATGTTCGAACATACACTTTGCCATTTTTTTACATACTAACATTTTTTAAGGAAGGGTGGGGACTATATGACAATTATTAGTAATTAATAACATTATTTAAGTATAAATGACATTACTCTATTACAGAGATTTGAAAAGTTGTATCGACTTGAAATTCAAACACCCTCAAGCGATATGGTAACCAGCTATGAATAGAACAAATACGCGTAAATAGTTTTGAAGCACAAAACAGGCTGTAATATTTTTGTTTCAATGTCATGTAAAGCAGCCTGCCAAATGGGTTAATACAATATTAAATGTTATATTAGCCATAAGGCTGGTCACAGAAATGGCATTTTATGTGTTTTGACACATAAACAATGTCATCAGGAGACTGTGCCCGGATTTCAGATGTCTACCAATTTTCTTCTTCAAACATTTAAATGTTGATATATATACATTTAAAAAAATCTTTGTTTACTCAATATGTTTCCAGCTTTGTCTGGAGAAAAAATTTAAATATATATTTATTGGAAGGCATAACAAAATATGCTTGAATACTAAATTTGAAGCTGGGTTTTTTTAAGGGACTAATTTTAGCTTTGGAGAAACATCATAGGTCCAAATATATTAGTAAAATTTAAGAAATGTATTGGTAACCTAAATTGAAAATTAAACCTTTAAACATCACATGATCATGATTTCCCATGCTAGCTCATAACTGTTGTTAAAATAGGCAAAACTCTTAGTGCACTCAAAGCAAGACAGAGTAATCAATGGATGCCAGAAGACTTGTGCATAAAATCCCTATCTAATGCCTACTCATCCAATATCCCCAAACTAATTTCTGGTTTATGGCTTTCATCAGTGAAGAGCCTTGGATCTAAGAGTACTGCACCTAGGCCAGCAAGACAGAGTAATCAATGGATGTCAGAAGGCTTGTGCATAAAATCCCTAGTGTAGTGCTCTCAGATCCAAAGCTCCTCACTGATGAAGGCCATAAGGCAGAAACTAGTTTGGAGATATTGGATGAGTAGGCACTAGGTAGGGTTTTTATGCACAAGCCTTCTGATATCCATTGATTACTCTGTCTTGCTTTGAGTGTCACTACTGTATGGAGAGAGTTTTGCCTATTCTAAATTGAAAATGAGAGCTCTCAAAAAATTTTCCTAAGCTTTTTGTCATAAATTTCAGGAAAGAATAATTCCATCGAGATATAAAATAGAGACAGTGTCCAAAAAAATGCATTATTGCAAGGTGACAAACTGTATAAACTTTAGAAATATATGATCCAAACAATTATATATAATTGCAGCAAATAAATTCTTCAGAACTTAGAATCCTCAAGAAAAATGATAATTGATTGTAAATATGGCAGAGAATATTGATATTCTAACATTCATATAAATATTTTCATAATTATAAACCTATTTTTTTAATTAATCTTAGCTTAAATATATAAAACAACAAATTTAGAATCATAAAAAAATTCCAATAATTGCCTGTGTTTCTAAAAAAATAAAAGTTTGAAATTCAGATATATTATTTAGTTTTCAGTTAACAATAAGAAAATCTTATGATAGCATTTCACTGGTGATCAAAGAAAAAATATTCGTGAAAAACATTAAACTTTGGTGATTATCAGACTGATATCAACAGCATCATTAATATATTCCTAAAAGCTTAATAACACTGTTGATAAGAATGGCTATAAGGAATGTAATTTCTATGCAAAGTCTTCTTTAAATCATTCCTTAAATAAAAATGAAATTTTAATACCAAAGATTTGCAAAAAATAATAATAATTTAAATCAATGAATAGAGAATTCATCCAATCTAAATGAACTTGTCACACCTCTAAACTAATCTAGCCTTAAAAATTCAGGTTTAACAAATAAGGTAGTAAACAGTTATTGCTTCATTATACCAACCTAATAATAACTAATGGATGATTACCATAAACCACTCTGATCTGCTATACAAAAAATAAGTTGCATGAGTTATATATCACAATAAATATAACATTTAGCCAATACTATCATGTAGTCAGTAACCAAAATATGTGAGGATAATTTAAATACAATGTGCAAGTGGTAAAAATCAACTGCATCACAAACAAATTTACTCAAGTAACAAAGTATCTGAGGGTCACAGAATAGTCCATGTTAGATGAGATATCATTACTACCATCACTCCGAGTCTATCAAACTCATAAATATTGTGAAAGATGTATCACTTTTTTATTATTTCGAACCCACAATATAATCATAATTATAAATGTATTTTCCTCAACATAACAGCTATTTAAATAATGTTGAATGTGATTATGTCAGTGAATATTTTTATTTAACTTATGATTTCCTTTGGTTGTAGAATACTGATTTAAAGATTCTTGATTAATTTCAGCAAATAAAAAAGTAAATCTCAAATGATTGAAACTATGGTAATCTGGTGATAACAGACCATGTATGTTTATCTATTTTTGGCACTCACTTATAAGATGACAATAATATTTTGAACATTTGGAAAGAATATTATGAACACTTTGGAATAATGATATATGAATTAAAATAACTTTTAATGATATATCCATTTTATCTACTCATCAAGGTTAAGATAAAGATATTCTGCTTAGTAAATTCAAAACAGCTCTTTCAATCTTAAAAATGGAAATTTTGCTGGTGCTAATGAAATGACTGAAGAACTTTTACAATATGTTTGTGATGTGTTTGCTTCACAAATATTGAAATATTTTAGGAATATATGAATCCATGAAGTTGTGCTTCCTGACCTTTTAGAAGATGCTTTTAATATTACAATTTTTAAACACAATTAAACAAACAAGATTAAATAATTTGTTATTGAATATTTTTATTATCCATTAGAGTATAAATACATGCAAAAATTTTGTTTAATAGTTTGCTTCCAATAGTAGATGAATGGTTACCAGAAATTCAATATATTTTTAAAGACTCAAAGAATGCTAAAGACTACGATTTTGTTGCCAGTCAATTACAAGCACAGTATCAAGAACAAAAGACATATATGTGTGTGTGCGTGTATACATATATATTGCTTTTACTGATTTAGTCAAGGCATTTGATTCAGTTAATAGCACAGATTCTATGGCACTATTTGAAATTAGTTGTTTTTCCACCAAAATTTGTTTAAATTATACAGCTTCTTTATGAGAGAATAAGAGGATACTTCAGATGAAGAATCTGAAGCAGTTGAAATGAAAACTGGTGTTAAACCAGTGTACTCGCTCTAACATTGTTTTAAATTTTTATGACCATATTTTTTGGAATTGTTTATAGGTAACTTAACCAAATAGGGGTAAGATGTGATAATGGTTCAATGATAAAATTTTTATTTAAATTGATTAAAAGTAAAAGCAAAAATGTTTTCTTCATTAATTAGATATTTACAGAATATACATATTTTTGACTGCAATATATTGAACCCGGATGCTGGATCTGATTCAATGCTTTCATTACCAAAAATTAAAACCTTTTATTTTAATTAAATTTCTAATGTTAAAAAAAATTAAAATTATTTAAAAAGTTGTACATATATTAACACATGTACTCGTTTGGGTTTAAAATATCTCATTCCATTTTTTTTTATATAAAATTGATTTCTTCTTTTACCGCTTGTTTTTACTTTTTTTTATCAAATTAATTAAAAGCAAGCAAACTTTTTAATTACATTTCTGTTTCTTTTATTTTAGTCATTTTAGTTTGATTTTAAAAGCAGAGATTTAATTTTGTGTTGTTGTTTTTATATAAAATAATCCCTGGTTAGAATTCTTAATTAGGTTTGAGCGAGAGATAAAAATTTGCCCTGACTTCAGGTGTAAAATTGAACAACAAGAAAGTTTACATGGGAGATTAGAGAGAGTATAAATAACTCCAAAAATTTGGGACATTAAAACTTATTCTTGGCTTGACTAAGCTAATTCAGTTTCTCCACGATTCATTCAGCATCTTATAATTTCACTATTCACAGTTATAATAGTTTGCTGAGATTTGTAGTGCTGTCAGTTCAGACATTGAATTTCTTTTTAAAAATTTGCTGTCCCAAGATGGCAAAATCCATTGCTATACATATGATAACCTTTAACATGCCTTGCTAACTGAACTAAGGATGGACCTCTGATTCCACGCTGCTCTTTGGTCATGCTGTGAAAGTCTAAAGTAAACAAGATCCCAAAATATACCTCTACACTTGCTATCATCAGGAAGAGAATCTACCTGAAAATATGAACTTAAAATAAAAGTGTGCACACTTTTGAAAAACTATGTGAACTTTGCTTTACCATAAGGTAAATACATTTTTTTTATTCTTTCCAGGGTATATTCTTTAGTTAAATCTCCACTCAATCTAAAAATAAATCTGTAGTCTTAATAATTATTTAATCACTTATTTATTATCTGTATTTGCTTTTCCTTGTATTTTATAGTTTATATTGGAATCTTAGTTTTAAGATTTCAAGTTTGTTTTCAATTTTGTTTATTGGAGAATGTATTGTGAGATTATAGTTTATGTTCTTAATATGACCCCCTTTATTTTATTAATTAGTGTTTTATAAATGCTTTAGCAGTCTTTCATAAATTCAATTTGCTCACCTGCCCCTATTTTATTGTCCAATAATTAATTTAAATTACTATGTTTGCGTTTTCTGCAGACCACTAATCTTTTGGCTGGCGGTTTATCAAGTATATTGTTCTGTTTTTTTTTTTGGTAGAGATTTTATTTTCTATAGTTCAGATTACATAGTCCATAATCTTCCATTTTCTTATGTGAGAGTGGTCTTGGCTGGTTTAAACATACCTGACCATGAGTGTTTTGCAGAATTATGATATTCTTACTTCCAATATTTCTTTTCCAGGCTAAGAAAAGCTCATCTGTGCTGTTCCATTGGTTCCCCACATGCATCCATCTTTCTAAGTCTCTATAAAAGGAATGGAATTGGTTTAGGAGAACGACTAGCAGGAAGATACTCTTAATTCCCATTTAAATTTTAGGTTATAGAGTGTTTCTTTCTGCTAAGGCATTTCATGTTTTCATATTTTCAACTCATATACACTCTCTGATATATTAACTTATAAAAAAATCTAAGTCAAACCTTAGTATTTTATTTGCTAAATTTATTTAATTTTTTATCTTTTTGCTTTAAATTTATTTGTCACAGCATGTACTGGGAATTTTGTTTGTAAATTTATTTGTAATTCTAATTATTCCACTTTCTTGAAATGCTTGGGCAGACATAACTGGTTTTCAAATTACTTATCTGTCTCTTATTGAGACCTTTAATTATTCTACTCATTATAGTTTTGTCCAATTATTTGTTTGGTGATTCACATGTATTACATGTTTGTTTTCTTAAATTAGAGATTTAATATTTTATTAATTTTAAATCATTTACATCGCAGTATTTTCTAAGTTTTTTATTTCATTAAACTGAAGATTTAAGTTTTCTTCAATTTTATAATGTATACTCCGATGTATTAATTATTTTTATTTGTTCTTGCATTGTAATCAACCTTGGCGATCTTAAACGTGATTTGTCCATGCAGCAGTCCTACGGCAATATGATGTCATTAGTCAATAAGCCAGTGAACGCTTGTCCATGCTGGTTCATTGATTCATTCAAGAAACTTTCCATTGGTTTTCCTTTCAGAACTTTTGAATAAGGAAATCAGAATTGCTTTGCGTGAATTGTCAGCTGAAAGAAAATCATTCCCTCCTTTTATAATTCACTTTTAGGAAGTTAGTCTGTCTGCCAGAGCATTGACTTTCTATTCTTTCTAGTACACACCTGATATAACCATATTTATTGTGTGAAAATCTTTACTTTATAATTTTATATTTCTCTTAATAAAACTTTAAAACTGTTTAAACTTAATTTGGCTGACGTTTGTCTTTGTGCTTTTGTTTTTTTCAATTGTCTAAACAATATTCACGAGCTTTTGATTTCTCCCCGAGTCTAGTCGGTGCAATCCATAACTCTCATCCACTTTTGATCACGGTAAACAAATTTTCCATATGATGATGTGATGTGATGTGATGCATTGTGGCTTCTCCTTAAACGGAGTCAGAAATCTCTCAGCAACAATGCCCAGAGAAACCTGTTAGCTACTTTATCTTTCATTCCCCACTCTAAATTTTACCATATTCTGCTCCATCCCATTTCCACAACATAATCTTTGTCAATTCTATAGCCTTTATATCTAAATACCCCTTATCTTTCCCAAACCTAGCATAAAAATCAATAATCCACTTTCTGTATAATCACTTTTTTCATATTTATTCTTCCATAACTTCATTATTTCTACCTTGCTGTTTTCAAGCATTTACATTCAATTAACAAATGCCTAATATTTTCTATTCCTTCCTTACACAATTTACAGACTAAATCACACATATTTTTCCATTTACATGTATATTCTCTTGTTACTAAAGATCCCATTCTAACCTTAAACAATAAACTACTTTCCTTACTATTATCATATATTAACTCACACCTAATATTCTGTTTTATTCTATATATATTTAAACTCTTTTTACTCTCCATACTAGTTCTCCATCTCTCTAACTCCCTATTCTTTATTAATAAATCTATTCTTTTATCCCATTCCTTACCACTATAACACTCAACAATCCTCCTAACACAATCATCCCATCTTTTGTACAAATATACTGACATAAATTCTTTATCCAAATCTTTTGCATACCACATTACCTTTCTCATCCAACTTGTTGCTTGCCCTTTACTTGTAAACCAATTAAATACTATTTTGGCACCCTCTGTGATCAAGGGTGGATCGAGTGTCCGGTACAATATAAAGACTTTGGTTTATTAATTATTATTGAAAAGAACTCAAATTTTTTGTCAGCCAGTGATGGAAAAAAAACTTCAGCAATTTTTAGCCTGAATGATTATCATCTCAAGAATATAAACCAGTTTGAATACCTTGGTAATTTTATAAATAAAAATATGGTCTTAGGTGTTGAGGTACAATACAGACACCAATAGGGTGCTACTGTTTTTAACAGATTAAAAGATAGACTATTTTATCATAAGGAAATAAATAAATATTGCAACTACATATATAAGGCTGCTATTTTATCTAATTTATTATATGAAGATGAAATTTGAATACCCTATCAGTGCAATATAAAGGCATTAAAAGAACTTCCTTTAGGATCCTTCATAAAATTCTAAAATATAACTGTAACCACACAAAACCAATCAATGTGTTCTTCATCACTGCATGTGTTATAATAGACAACAATTGTAAAATCACACCTTCTTTGATTGGAAATGTAAAACAAATAAACAATATGAGACTTTCCAAAAGGATGCTTTATGATGAACTTGAGCGTGGCTTTTATGGAAAAGATAGATCCCATCTATTTGAAATAATTATATTCTAAAAAAATGTAACATCAGTAGTTTCTTTTGGAAAGATATAGCAGAGAATAGAATACATTGGAGAACTATAATTTGACAAGATATTGAAGTATTCAGAGAGAAAATTTTTCTGAAGAAATTTAAAAACATCGTAAAATATCAAGAAAATAGAAAAAGGGACCGGCATCTTCAGAGCTAGCCCAAGGGTTGTGAGAATAGTGTGAGAACACAAAGCTCTTGCCTGTATTATCTACATCTTTTGTGAAAATAAAGAAATAAAACATTCTATAAATTGCAAAATTAACTACTTTTTTTTTTTTAGCCAAAAGTCTGTAATTTTTAAGTCCTCAATGATTATCATATGTGAAGTAATGTATGTTAATGTCAAGGAGGATTATCTTTCTTAGCAATTTTATCTATAGAATTAGAATTTGCATAAGAAATTAAATTATGACAACGTTAATAACGGATTTGCAATAAAAAATTCAAAAAAATGAAATATAATTGTTTGCATTACGTTATTTATTTATATATTATAAGTACCCAATTTATACAATTTTATTGAATAAATATTTAAGTAAACAAAATAAAATGCATATAATGAAAAAAAGTTTTATTTTCTTAAATGCTTTTTTTTTTTTTTTTTTTGGTACTTTTGTAGAAGTTGTACAATCGAAGTTCACTACCTGTGTTTGTATTAGTTATCCATTTTTAGAGGTCTCAACCATTTGTTTACATTTTGAATATGTGTTACTTATTAAAATTAAACAATATTAAGAAAATGAATTATAAGCTACTCTTACCTTTAAAAAATATTACTAAATGTCTTATCAATTCCATTTCACTACATATAATTAATACTTTTTTTATATACATGAAACACATTGAAAACATTGTTGTCATTATGCGGTGGCATTTTACTATATTTAGTTTAATATTATTTTTGAGCTTTTACTTTACTTATTTATTTTTTTTTTTGGTGTGGAAATGGTTAAATTTGGGATCTTCCAATGGCAGAAGGAACAAAAAGCACAGGAGAACTATGAGTCAACACATTGATTCCTATTTAGCAAAATTTTTGCACAAACTCTATAAAGATGAAAATGCATTTGTGATGATGGTGCACACTATTAAGGATTTCTGCCCACCAATATGAAAACCACATGTTTGCAACACACTATTACAATACTTTCTTTGACCAGCTTTTTTATTTGTTATTTATATTAAGTTTTCTTTAATTACAATCATTTGTAGTTTTGTATATTTTCTATTGCTTTTTAGAATCATTAAAAAAATAAGATTAAATATAATATAGTCAGCCATATTGTTTCCAAGCTTTTTTTTGACACCCCTATAAATGGATAATTAAAAAAGCATGGATGGCAAACTTTCATCATAGATCTATAAAAGTACCTTTTTTAGCATATTCTGATTCAATATAAATAAAAAATTTAAGGAAGAGAATTGTTCTTAACTTGATTTATACTAATTATAAAATAACATATCTATATCTGTAAATAAGAGATTTTTTAATCCTTAAGTGTTTTTTATCATATGTAATATATACTCCCCTTCCCCTGCATGAAAACATTGCACTGGGATCCACTTTTTCTCAGGCTGGCTTTGAGCATGTTTATATGTGAAAGAATATATGGTTCACAGATTGGTTTATATAGACATACAAAACTCATTTCTAAAATAGTTTTTTTCTTTTCTTTTTTTGGAGTTAGAATGACCAGTAGCTGTTTATCATTATTATGAATTTAAAAAAATAATACTTATACATTAGTTTGTCTGATGAAAGTAAAAATGTGTATATAAAGACCAAATGAAACACATTTACAATCTTCTAAAATGGAAATCAATTAATTATGTAAGTGAATATTAAATAACATTCCAATGAGGATAAAGTTATTAAACAGGCAAAACTCTCCATACAGTAGTGTGCCAACCAGAGTAATCAATGGATGCCAGAAAGCTTGTGCATAAAATCCCCATCTAGTGCTACTCATTCAATAACAGTTATGTGCTAGCATAAGAGATGGTGATCATGTGAGGATAAAGTTATTAGTCAAAATGTTGGTTTTGCTGCTAATTTTGCAGCCATAATATCACATTTTATGTCCACTGTTTGGACAAACAATGGAGATGTTTCATCCAGGATTGTCATAAGAGAGTAAGCATTCATAACAGAATGCGAATCGACTTAAGAAAGTTCAGTCCACCAGTGATGATGCTAAGAAGCAACATTTTGTAAATGGACAGAATTGCATGGTTATAATATATGTATATTATTTTTGGGGTTTGGTTACCACTTGTAATAAATTTAGATTACTAAAAGTTTACTTGTGGGAAAATTATTTCTCACAAAAAAATGTAAATGCGTGTTTGTTTCATTTCCACTAAATATAGTCGTTATTTTTCAAAATAAAAAATCTTTATAAGGTTAGTTGGTGAAAGATAATTTCTCACAATAAAACAAATGCACTTTAGGAGACGTTTGTATTATTTCCAGTGAATGGTTTCTCTGGACATAGCTGCTGGGAGATTCCTGACTCCGGTTAAGGAGAAGTCACAGTGCATCACATCACATCACATAAAGACATAGGTTGTCATTTTTCCAAATAAATATTCACGGACTAATACATATGTGAAATCTTACCGCCGGACTAATCCGTAAGAACCAAAACAAATTTTTATATAAAAAAAGTAAAAGTATGAATTAAAAAGACTGTAAATGTTTGATTAAAGTTTTGCATAAAACAAAAAACCATTTCTATAAATTATTGTAATATTTTCTTCTGTACTGGAAATTTTGCAATTATTGTTAAGACCTGTATTATTTTACTATATATAAATTACGGTGCAAATTATTATTCAAAAGTAATGCTTTTATTCCAATAAAAAAAATATTTTTATTAAAATAAAATAAAAATCTCTTTTTGTATTTATTTTTAACAATATATGCAAATAAGTGTACAGTGTATCTTTTAAATGATAACCTATAGTTATTATTTGCTCTTTACAAACGTTTATCTTACACGTGTATTTTTAAAAAATGTAATGTTTTAACTTGCAAAGAAAAGGATTAATTATAGTTCAACTGAAAATAACCATGTATATATAAAAAATACTATGGAAAATTTATATAGAAATTAAATAAAACGCAAATAATCATTTAAATAGAAGCTTAGAAATAACATAACTTCTGGCGTTATATTCCAGATTAGACTTTTAAAAAAGAACTCACTCTATAACTGAAGTTGTGAATTTAAAATATATTAGAAAACTGGATAATAAAAGAAAAATACAATTAGTTTAAAAAGAAAATCCTAGCGGCAATTTTAAAATATAAGAACAAAAGATTTTTTTAAGTGCCTACAAGCATACAATCCGATAAGTATTACGTAGAAATTTCCAGCTATTTACTTCATCGTGTATTATATAGAATAGTTTTTTAAAAAATTAAACCTAACAATTCAGAATTAAAAAATATACACACGCGCGCGCACACATGTATATAACGTGATGCAGATGAGTGAAGCATAATACAACTGCCTCGGGCTCAAATTAGTAGTGGATCTAAAAAATATCATTGTCTTTTATCGTTCAAGCATCATATTTTAATGAGAAATGTTATTGTTCATAATGCAGCATTTAAACTAAATATATGCACAAGGAAAAAACTCGCAGAATATTATATAATGATAAATAGGAAGTCTTCATTCATCATGGCTGAATGCTCCATGTTGAATGAGTCCGAATTCTTGTAGAAATAATATTTATAATATTTTACTGATACCATATTATAATAAAATTATGGTACATATTTTTATATATCGATAATAATACTTATAAGTAATGCATGAGCATAAATATTGTGTTAAGTATATTTTTATTTTAAAAAATAAAAATACAGATTATGTAAGCAATAATAAAACAATATTAATACAGTTTTTTTAAAAAAGGCAATAAAATATTGTTTGCTTTTGCCTTAACTTTATCATTAGAATTTTTTCCCCTTTAAATATGGAAGCAGACTTGAAAAAGTATTAGAGAAAAAGCATTTTGATTCAATAAATGCCCTTTTGAAACCAAGCACTCTTTTAATGCATTTGAATATAGTCATTTAGATCTAATTTTTCAGAGTATTTGTTTTAATATTTCCAGTGTGGACATTTAGTATGAACATGTATCAGTTGGTCACGTCTAACATTTTAACTCATTGCTGATTTATTCAAACAGTGTTTTTTATTAAGATAATAAAGTGAATGAACTTAGATGATAAAATTGGGTGTTTGTTTGACACCATTTTTTGCTCAATAATTTGAATGCTGTAATCCATTTTCTTTAATGGACTTGCTTGACTAGTGTTGACTCCACTAGAGTCACTTGTGAGACAGATGAATCAAATGTGATATCCGAGTCTATTAGAAGCTTGGCTCTGAGGTTGTGGTCTCTCATTCCACAAATAAAATGATCTCACAGAACTTCATTGAGGAAGTCTTCGATATCACATTTTAAAGCTAGTTTTTTATTGTAGTAGCAATATCTAGCTTTTCCCCCTTGTATACAGAGATTGAAATGGTATCTCTGCATTATCATTAAAAGTTTTGGAGTGAAAGTTATTTAATAGAGGCAATGCTTCATAAAAATTAAGATCATGTGCAACCTCAGGGGTTGCTTGAGCTTGAAGAACTTCATAAGTCTGAGGTCATATACCTTAGACGAATATGGCTAATTTTAACTTGGGCTTATTGTTTGATTATCCTGTAAGTAAAAGAGAACTCAATTTTTGTATCTTGATCAGTTTTCTGGATAGGCTAGATCCAATTCTTCAATTGTACTTCACCATTATATTTTATTCCCTCTTTTTGACTTGAGAGAAAACAAAAATAATTCTACTTTTATTGACATGAGAATAACCATTCCAATCTTTATTTCACAAGCTACTGTTATCATAACTGTCAATCTTTTGATTAAAGACAAAATCAAACAACCCTCTGGGGGAATTTCTGCCTTTATTATTAATAAGTAACCACTCACATTTAAATTTTAAAAATTTTTATTGACATGTCAATAACATTAGCAGTCAATTTTTTTGACTAATGAAAAAATCTAACAACCTGCAGAGACACAACTTCATCATTTTAAACTTTTTTCCCTGCCATGGGGGAAATTTTTTTATTTCAGCAACTGTGCCAAACTTTTATGTTTGTACATGAATATCTTATAAACACAAATGCATTTAAATATGTTTTATATTATATTTATTAATGAAACATGAAATCAAATATACATTTCCATATTTACATTATAATTATAGTGGCTACACTCTGCCTGTTACTGTTGATGATATATTTCTTCTAGTTTTAGAATAAATTATGCAAGATCTGCCTGTGTGTGCTCTTATAGGTTTCCTACAACTTCCAGATGTCTTGTAAAAGCATACTTTATGAGTAGGTCTGGTGACACTTCCATTATATTTGATAGCTTGCTTTGATTTGGTGTTTGGTTCTAATAACTTTCAGTCCTGATGTAGACTTACCTTACTGCACTAATCATTTAATTTAACCTGCCTTGTCAGATGATTGTAGGTTCTGTCTTTTAACTCTGTGACAGTAGTTCTCTGATTCTATCTTCAAAAAGCCAGTTCCCATCCCTAATAAAAACATTGAAATTCAATAAGAATTATCACCTGTTGACCCACTGTCATTGGCTATGTGTTATCTCTTTGTATATGAGGCAATAAAAACTCAATCTGATCTAGATAAGATGGGATCTGCACTAGTCCATTATTAAAGGCAAGATGAGATATGATAAATATATACGTGTAATTTGCATCTTTAAAATTAAAATAAAATATAAAAATATTCTTTATTTTTAAATGTTTTAAAATATATTTATTACATTGTAAATTTTGTTTATTTGTTGTTGTTTTTTGTATGACTAATACGATGAATGCCTATATATAAATGATTTTAAACTTTTTTAAAAGAATGCAAAATAAATAATTAACATCTAAAATTTAGTAACGAATAATAAATCCTTATAAAAATTAACAAGTGTACTTAGCTACTTCTATTAAATTGCATTAAAAAAATGAAACAGACATATCTGCCAGCAAAATTATTTGCTGCCAAAATCAGACTTTTGACAACTACTCATATCAAACTTTTTTTAAATAAATGGCTCCCTTGAATGGTGAAAAGTACTACCAAAATTTAAAAGTTTTCTGTAATGCATATATAAATAGAAAATCAAATGGCAAAAATAACAGAAACAAATATTGTTAGTGTATTACTGACTTCAGAGAATACTTTCAATATTTTTTCTACTATAGAATTCAAAATAAAAGAGTTACTACTACTACTACTACTACTACTACTACTACTACTACCACTACCACTACCACTACTACTACCACTACCACCACTACCACCACCACTACTACTACTACTACTACTACTACTACTACTACTACTACTACTACTACTACTACTACTACTACTACTACTACTACTACTACTACTACTACTACTACTACTACTACTACTACTACTACTACTACTACTACTACTACTACTACTACTACTACT